>JAANBB010000428.1:0-33557 GCA_014621425.1 Cylindrodendrum hubeiense | reverse complement strand
CTATCGCCCACTGCCAGGCCCTGCCCCCCCAGGATACCAATCCCTTGTCCCGTGTCCCTATTCCCCTGCTCCTCGCCTCTCCTGGCCTCGCCTCTCTTTTTTTCCTCCATCCTCTCGGTCGCCCTCTTCTTTTCCCCTCCCCTCCTTTTCACCCCCCGTCCACGCACCTTCGCTCTTCGGTCTGTTCAACCTCCTCCACAGCCGTCCTCTGAACTCGACCGGCACCGCGCTGCTTCTTTGCTTCGCCCTGCCCTGTGTTGTGTTGCGTCGCGTCAACTCTCGCCAGCTCCCTCTACCTTGCGTTTGATGCATAGGTAGCAGCGTCCTCCTCTGGTTCCGCCTCACACCAGTTCCTCTTTCGTCGGTTCCCCTTCCAGGTTGTCTCGACGACTGCCAGTCGTTACTTTGATTTGCTTTCGGTCGAATCCGCCTCTCCGTTCTCCTTCGCCTCGACTTAATTCCTCGATGACGACCGGCTCTCCAACGACACTCGCTCTGTCCTCCGCCTAGGTTAATTTCGCCTGAAAAGACAAAACCAAACCCACAGCACATCAAACCACGTACAACAAACCCGAGATCTTGCACAACCCGGCAGACACAACCTCTGCTCTCATCGTCCTGCCCCTCCTAGGATGCAGCGGCGCCATTCTGTCACCATGGCCGCCCGCAATTCAAACTCGCGTGTTCCCATCGGCCGGAAGATCGACCCGTTACTTCCCTATTCAATTATCTCGGAAAAGACGAAGAAGCCCAGACTTCGCATGCGCTCCCTGCTTGGTCACTGCCACTACCGCAGAGTGATCACTTGGCTCCTTGCCGTCGGCTTCCTCATCACACTTGTGGTTATCAAATCCAGAAACTCTGGATACAATGTCGGTGGCTACTTGGGCAAGGGCTCCAAGACCCAGGCTCCCATCGCGACCGCTACGGTCGTGAACTCCAACGGCGAGACCGTTGTCATGCTCACCGGCGATATGGACGGTGATGGAAAGCTCGAGACCGTCCCTGAGGACGAGTACGTTACCGACGATGAGAAGAAGGAGGCTCTCGAGCAGCTCCAGAAAATGCCGTGGCTCAAGTTCCCTCAGTTTGTGACCCCAATATTCTCTCAGTTGAAGCCTCGCTAACCGTGCTCCCAGTCTCGATGGATACTTCCATGGTCTCCGAACCATCGTCAGCAAGGTCAACCTCCAGCCCGAATACCCCAACACCACCGACCAGGCTCCTCTTCCCTCTCCTGCCATGAGTGATCATGTGCCTAAGCCCCAGCGCTATAACCCGTACAACCATGGTTCCGAAGTCAAGACGTGTTATCTTGATGCCAAGAAGACCGTCCCCGCCCCGGACCTGTACGCCTACAATGGTGTTCCCCAACATATGCCTGACCCTGGCATCGGATCCTACAAGCTACTCGGCATCAGGGATGATATTTGCTTTGACCGATTTGGTCGCTACGGCCCCTATGGCCTGGGCTACAGCAGAGCCCATGGTGGACTGGACACTGGCCTTGATACCGAGAGCGTTGGAAGCGAGACGGTCTGGGCCGAGACTGGCAAGATTGACTACACGGAGGTGAACTGGGCAGAGGCTCAGGATTCTTGCTACCAATCAAACAAGCACCGCTTCGCCGAGGTCGATCCCGCGACCGGTGAGCTCCAGGCCCCGACCGAGAAGATGGGCCGTATCGCCGTCGTTATCCGTACCTACACCGGCTTCAAGTGGACGGAGCTGGCTGTTCTGAACTTCCGAGCCCTTATTAACGAGCTCTCTCTGAAGTCTGGTGGTGAGTACCAGGTACACTTCCTGATGCAGGTCCGCAACATCGACGAGCCCATCTGGTCCGACAAGTGGACCGTGCAGCGAATCATCAACGACAACGTTCCCGCTGAGTTCCGCGGCCTGGTTTCGCTCTGGAGCGAACCTCAGATGAGACTCATGTATCCCGGACGATTCGGAGAGACCATTGAGAACCCTAGCGGTGCCGATATCCACGGCATCTACCGCAGCGCCCACTTCCCCCTCCAGGTTTTCGCCCTGCAGCACCCCGAGTACGAGCACTTCTGGAACTGGGAGATGGACATGCGCTATCTCGGCAGCTACTACGAGTTCTTCGACCGCCTAGGCAAGTGGGCAGCTAAGCAGCCCCGAACTCTTCTCTGGGAGCGCAGCGCACGCTATTACATCCCGGCGTACCATGGTTCCTGGGAGAACTTCACGGACGCCGTCCAGAAGGACACAGTCGCTTCTGGTCGCGCACCTATTTTCGGTCCCCTGTCATTCGATGGCAAGGCACAGCTGCGACATGACGAATGGGGTCAGACAATGATGCCCGCCTCGTGTGGTGTGGACGCCGATCGATCCAAGTGTGGTGTTGGCGAGGAAGCCGACATCATCACCCTCAACCCGCTCTTCGACACCGAGCAGTCTGGATGGGTCTTCGCCGACGACGCCACGGGCTACAAGACCCCCCCCCCCGTCGCTGCGCCATTATCACGGCTTCCCGTCTTAGCCGACGTCTACTCATGGCCATGCACGAGGAGGTCTGGCGATTCCACCACACCGCATTCTCGGAGATGTTCCCCCCCACCGTTGCGCTACACCATGGAATGAAGGGCGTGTTCGCCCCCCACCCCGTGTTCCTGGACCGCGCCTGGTATCCCTTCAGCGAGATCGACGCGGCCTTCAATGCCGGTCGCGACCACTCGACTTCAGGACCTGGCAGTCCCTTCGACCAGCTCAACGAGCACAACCACAAGGGTACCAGCTGGTATTTCAACAGCGAGTTTGCCGGCCTCCTATGGCGCCGGTGGTTGGGTTATGCGCAGATGGATGGCCGTGGCAAGGGAGGTGGCCGTGCTGAACAGGGCCACGAGCGAGGCGGCAAGACGGAGGAGTTGGATACGACAAGCAGCGGCCGACTTTGCATGCGGGGAGTGCTGGTTCATCCCATCAAGTTCGAGCACCCCTCTGAGAAGCCGTAGATGCTATTCTCCGTCTCGCCGTCATGAACAAGGCAAATCATCACCACACACGACAACCTCACGCACATATGCATCTCACAGGGGGGCATCTGTACAAATATACCCAACGACCACCGAACCACGCAACACATCCAATCGCCATGAGGGACTCGGCGCGCATCTCTGCATTCATTCACCCACTTCATTCCCTGGCCAATTGCATCCGTCGCAGACCAGCTGGCTCGACCTAGACCTACCTAGACCCTTTATTACCTTTAACCTCTTATTTTCCTTTCCAAGTTTGGGTACATTCGCCAAGAGGTCGGGACACCTTCTTAATCCACCCCTCAGCAGGGATCCAGGACGTCTGCGGTTTTAACACCTCCCCTTTTATTTTATTTTTCTTCATTTGCCAAACCTCGATTCTGTTGTCTTTTATCTGTGTGGCATGTTGTTTCTGGGTACGAGGCATCCGGGACCAGGAGCGGAAAGGGTTCTCCGCCCATGCTACGGGGCGTTCTGGGTTGGGGGGGAATTTTGGGAAGACAAATGTGAACACGGTGCGCTTGTATAGATTCGATCTAGTATTAGAAGAGGTCGTAGGTAGGAGTCGAATTCAAACAGCTTCGAAACATGCTCTGCTCCCCTTGTGTGATAGTCTCCTGTGTCAGGTGGACCCGATATTCGAGAGGCGAGTTCCGGGATGCCTGGGTTGTGAGGTGATGGGTATTATGGCCACGAAGCTTGCTTGCGTGGCCTCGTCTGTGGAGACTTTGGCGAGGCCAGGTCTTCGAACGGGTGTTCATGCAAAGCCGGGTGGGGAATTGGTCGGTGCCGCTGTTGCCGGTACCAGTGGATTAACAACCCGTTTGAATAAGCGAAGACGTCCAACTGAAGCGCCGCAGCCGAGGCTGAAGATGCCACAGAAAGAAAAACTCTTCAATGACGCACGTCGTCGTCTAAGCCCAGGTGCGTAGATGCGCGGCCCGCGGTACCCGCCACGCCTTATCTGGCTTTCGCGATCTCGCCGGGATCCGAGCGGCACCGCCGCAAGGCTGCTGCGCGGAGAACAGCTTAGTTCGCGAACGAGGCTGGGGGGGTAAAAGAGCGGTGGGGATGCGATTGGCCTGAGGGCGAGGTGGTGTGGCAGCGAGAGGCTGGGGCTGGGAAAACGGCGATAACGCCTGGCTACCTTATGTAAGGGAATCAGGCTTGACGTTCAGTGTGAGTACCTTTGGGTCGGTTAACAACAGTCAAGGAGCGGTCTTATCAGCCTTCGAATTCAACAGGTAGCAGGACTTGCAGATACATCATGGCTCAGCTAGGGCCAAGGTATTCGCGCATGCTAAAACAGCAAGGATGAGTACTTGGGGTTAGCCAACTGGTAGGCGACATGCATTGCATCTCAAGCGTCTCGTCAAGAGACGTTATAACGAACGAGGCAAAAGTCACGGCAAGGGCAGCAACATATTCAGCACAAGAAGCGCAAACGCATAAATTCATTCCCCATGTACGAGCCCAGCCATCCGCCCACCAACCCTCCAGCCCCATCCATCCCTTCATCCATCCATCCATCCATCCTTCGTTCACTCATTCAAGGCGCCTATCCCAGGGTTACCCCGATCCTATCGATCTGGGCTGGGATTGTATGTTCTTCCCCGGGTCCCGATAAAAACAATGCTCATTGCAAAAGGACAAAAAAGTAACCAGCAAAAACACAACAGTGACATCAAAATCGTCTCATAACCAACGAATCCCCCCAACCATTCTCCCAGTCCAGTTTGTTTTCCGAGTTGCTCGTTTCCAGAGCGTCCTGGGAAATTATCCTTGGCCAAGTGAAGCGCGTAGGCAAGCAATGTCAACGAGAGTACTAAACCCACGAGTCACCACAGCTCAACACACGCCACTTCTCATACGACAAAAGTAAATCAAGACCAGACCGAAAGTTGAAGCGGTACGGTGGTGAAGAGTAAAAACCTCCCCAGGTATCAAAAGCCCCACGACGCCGTCAACGCCCCCAGAAGAAGGATAATTTGAATAATGCGAATTGGGGGAGAGAGTACGTGATTAAACAGTTTTGGTGCGTGTAGTCATGTGAGGTTCGTGGCAAGGTAGTTGTTGGTCGAGGTAGCATCTTGCTAACGCGGGATGAGGGGAGATTCAAAAGATGCTTTCCCACGTGGGATACGAGGCGCACAGATTATCGCGACAGCTTTAATCTGTACGTAGTCGTGTCCCCGGCATAGAGAGCCTACTTCCTCAGGACAGCGTCGTAGATGCTGACGAGACCAGTGATGGCAGTGCCAACCAGAATGCCCTTGTAGCCGCCGTAGACGGCCTTGTTCAGACGCAAGATTGAGGTCTCGGACAGGAGGCCACCAAAGGTGGCGCCCTGGGCGTAGACGACGTAGGATACAAGAGCCTTGACTATGCTGAAGGTCAAGGGGTCAACAACATACTCGGTGTTGTGGCTGCTAGAGCGGCGGCGGTTGGAGGGGGGGCTGTTGGCGCTCAGGTTGAAGAAGTAGCCGACCAAGCAGGGGAGGACACCGCTGGTGAAGGCCCAGGTCAGGGCTGGAGACCAGAAGCTCGAGGTGAGGAGCAAGAACATGTCAGGGACATAGACAGGGTAGTCAGGGGTACCAATGAGGCTAATGGCGGGGATGGTGAAGGCAAAGGTGTTGGAGAGGATCTCGCAACGAACATTCCACAGCTCGAAGGCGGCAACGCAGAAGAGGATGCTGGTGACAGTGCTGAGAGTCTCACGAGTCGCATGGCTGACCTCAGTGATGCCGCTCTCTTGGTACATGGAAGAGACGCGCTGGCGCACGACCTGGGTCGAACGGTCGACGGCCAGAGCCACATCGGCGGGGGTAGCGGGCAGGGGAATGCGCGCGGCGACCTGGGAGAAGCTGCGAGCGGGCGTCTGGACGAGGGCAGTGGTAGTTGCGCGAGGCTCATCGCTCCTGTTTGCGCAAAAGAACTCTCGTCAGCTTGGGGTGGTCTTGAAGACAGGCCGTCGAGTCTCTGTTGCGCGTGTTTTGCGCAACGCGTGTGGGATGCGCGACAAGAGAAACGAGGGGTTCGGGCGACTCACTCAGGCGTGATCTCTTCAGACAGCTTGGTAGGTCTTCGGCGGGCGACCTTCAGGCCCTTGTCCTCGTCATCCTTGCGCGTCTCCCTCTTGACGGGAGAGCCCAAGGCCTTGGAGCGGCTGTTGAAGTAGCCTGTTAGGCTGGGGTTGGCGGCGAAGCGCGACTGATTCTCGGCGAGGTAGGAATCGAGCGCCGTCTCGAGCTCCGGCTTCTTGTAGCTCTCGTAACTAAATCATCCAGGTCAGCGCGTACTCTTTCTCTCGAGCGATAGCGATCGGTATCAGGGTCGCGGCGCAGGTGCTGGCGCGGGCGCGTCGCAAGTCGCTTAGATGGCATCATGGGCAAGGCGCCCAAGGAAGCGCGCGGCGCAAAACAAGCACCGCAACAGCGACAAATGCGCTTCCAATCCGTCTGCGCGGGGCAATGCGCGCGCGGAGCTCAATGGGGAGGTTTGGGCGAAGAACAACGTACTTTTGCAGGCCGATGTTATCGGCGAGCTCGACAAGGTCGGTCTTGCGCTGGGCGCGCAGCCAGCTGTTGGAGGCGGACATGGTGGGATGGATGTAGACAGGGTCGCGGGAAGCAGGCGGCTCAAACGAGGTGGTAAAAGGGCGTCAATTGACGCAGCGGGACAGCGATGATGTGGGCGTCTTTTTGGAGCGGCCGGGCGGCGGTAGGGCGATGCTGGTTGATGACGATGATGATGGTCTTGGTGGTGTCGGTGGTTGCGTGGGTGATGGCGCGGGAGGGAGAGGCCCGTGTTCCGCGTGGGTGGCCGCGGCGTTGTTTATGTTTTTTTTCCTTTGGGCTTAGGTTACGCTTTTGGGGGGGCAGTGGACGTGTTGTGGTGGACGACAGGGGGGACCTACGGCGAAGCAGGCGGGATCCACTGGAGCTCTCTCAGCGACCTTCAGTGAACTTGCGGGTGGAAGGTCCCTGGAAAGCTGGAGCCGCCGCCACTGGGAGCCTAATTGCCTAATTGCAGTACTTGCGATCTGCGCTATAGTGCGCTGCACAGGCTGGTACCAGTGAACTTGCGGGGAGCGGGCGTCGTCCAAGGGTTCCGATCCCCAATGTAAACAAACCCCTCCTCCACTCCTCCACTCACTCATCCACTCCTCCAGGTTTCCCCTCCATCCCACTTCGCCTTCATGCAGGCCATGCCCAGGTGGCGTCTGAGAGAAATGGACAAATCCGCGATGGAGTAGCATCCCGTGCCAAAGGATGAGTGCATGACTACCACTCACTCCAATCCATCCCACATACAGCAAATAGATGGTGATTCTTCCCAAGTTTCCTCTGGATTGAGGGATGTTTGCTCTAGGGTATCTGCCACAGCTTTCAAACAACAACAACACGAACCTCACAAATAGACACGATGCATTCTGCACCTTCTCTTGTTTACATTTCTGGATGCTTGCTGTCCAATTGGCTCGCATGATCCTCTCGCTCGCTTTCGTGAACGACTAGGATGTCTCGTGGCCAGATGGCCCATCACAGTCATTTCACTAATATTTGAACCAGCCCAATCAGAGCTTCTAGTCTACTCATCAAGACGCCATCTCAAAAGATGAGCAGACCCCATCACGCTCCGTGTGGGCTCTTTCTAGCAAAAAACCCATCTCCCAATGGCTAATGCTACTTGCGGTCTGTTATCAACTATACCAAACAGCCCGTCCAGCCTACGAGATCAAATACGTGCATGCAGATTCGTGACACGGCCCACCAGAACCTGGGTAGATACTCTTGCTTCTTAGCCAAAGATATAAGGAAATGAGTACTAATTCCCATCTACTGCCTAAGTATTATTTCAGTCTCGGGAAAATCGAGTCCCAACAAAAATAATACAGATCCCGGGGTGTACATCCAGTCCCGAGACCATCACTCGTCCACCCAATCCCCGAACCTTTCCTCTCCCCTCTTTACCAGCCTCACTGGTACATGCTCTCCATTTAGCTTCAGCGTCAACACAGACACGGCCCTCCCAATCTTAGCCCGGCTGCTGTCCTGAGCCATCTTGTAAACGTCAGCCTTCTTCTCACGGCTCATCCCGCTGACCTCTTCGTCACTCGCCCATTCGTCCACGGCGAGCTCCAGGCTGTGGCTCCGGAATAGAACGGCCAGTGCAACAATGATCTCGACCTGGGCGATTCGTCGCCCCAGGCAGGACCGCGGCCCGTCGCTGAATGGAATGTAAGATCCTCTTTCGGGCCGGAACAGCTGGGCGCTTGTAACTGGGCCCCCGTCCCCGCCAAATTCCTCCACCTCCGTGCGGTCATTTTCCGTCTCTGGAGCCTTGTTCGTGGCATCTTGGCTGCTACGGAACCATCGCTCCGGTACCCAGTCGTTGATGTCGTCCTTGCCTGTGTGGATCTTGCTTGGTTGTGCTGGCCAATATCGTGGGTTTCGATGGACGGATACGGCAACTAAGGAGATCATTGCGCGCTTGGGTAAGACGTGTTTCTGCCCATCCATGGTAATGACTTGATCTTGATCAGGCGTGACTTTCTTGGGAATTTCAACGACTGCGGGCATCGATCTCAAAGTTTCGTTCAGGCATGCCCCTAGCATACTGGCCATCATCGGGCTGATCAGACTATCGTAGTCCCATGTGCTTGGATCCGTGTCCCCGAGTATCTCATCAATGTCCTTGTGCAGTCTCCGCTGGGATGCTGGGTTAGTGGCCAGTTCGATTAGGATAAAGTGCATCGCATTGGCCGTCGTTTCGTGACCCGCGACGAGCATGATAAATGCGTTTCCGAGGATATCCTGTCGTGAAAGTGTTCCCTTTTTAGGGACGGCCTCACCAGTCTTCTGTCCAGCTCCGTAACTCGACCTCACCAACTGTCCCATCAAGTCCATTCCCTCTACACGCTCTCCGCGTCCGGCCTCCTCGATCTTCTCGTCGAGCAGCTCCCGCATGTACTTGGTCCAGTCTTCGTGGGAGTCTGCTGCAAGCTGCGTGTTTTTTGATGGGATTAGTCCTGAAACATTGGTCAGCTAAGCTCTTATCCAAGATATTTTGCTATAGAAGACATACTCAACACCCATCGGGGTACTAATAGTAGCATGAGGATGTATTCCAGCATTGTCGCGATTGTGTCAACAAAGCTCAGCTTATGGCCAGCAGCAGGTTCCAGTGATCCGTACTTGGCGAATTTCAGATTGGCCCCTTCAGGCAATTTCTCATCCGGCCAGAGCAAAGTCAGGCCGAATCCAACATACGCAATAATGTTGAGGGCAAGTCTCATAGTATCACGGTCGAGAGAATTGATAGTCTCATTCCGCTTGTTCGTCGGCCTTGTCCAGGTCTTCAGCATACCTTGGGCCTGTCGGATAGCCTCTTTGAAGACGATAGCAGCATTCTTCTCATTAAATGAGGCAGATGTGATTTTTCGATGCATGCGCCAGACCATACCCTCGGAAGTTAATACATTTTCCCCAAACTGGCGCAGGATCTCGTAGGTCTCGGTGAGCTTGGGGAAGTGTTCTCGCCGAGAGGTGATCTGGCGGACGGCTTCAGCATTGCAGACCATAACAAATAGCATGCCTGGGGAGACGACGATAAAAATGTCTCCATGGCGAGCGAATCGCTCATGGCGGGTGCGATATGAGAAGCCCGGGATCAAAGGTCTGTCGGAGTGCAATGTGTGTCAGTGACATCCAATCCAGACAAGGTCTAGAGATACTGGGTGGACATACTCGAGCCATTCCTCCCACCATGATTTAGGAAAGGACCTGATGATAGGGAGCCAGAACTTGTGTGTCATTTGCCATGGCAAGAAAATGGGCGAACATGCTACCAAGACAGCGTGTTAGCAGCCTGCGACGGTTACGCCGGATGAGCGAGGAGAGGCCTACGGGCAACGATGTAAGGTAGCCCAGTTCTTTTAGCCTCGCTAATATTGTGTCGCAGCTTGGAAACATAGGAGTATATGGAGAAGGCGAGGGCGAGCCCGATGAGAGCCAGCACAGACTGCATCTTGGTGTTCCCCAGGACTGTTGGCGTCTTGGATCCCGCTACCTATAAAGCTACCTCGGGATGAAATATCACATGCAAACCAGAGAGATAGGCGTGGCACGGTATTCGGGGCGATGGTGCATGCGGATGGGTCACAACAGATCCCTACGAAGAGAATGAGAGTTTTAGCGGTGGAAATGCAATGTCTGAGAAAAGTTGGCATCATCCAAACTGCCTGGCCGGGCTACAGCTAGTTATTGCTTACTTGTACACCTCGCTCACTCGCGGCGGGCTTACGGCCGGACGCATCCGGTCAGGGGCCTCGACCAAGTCCGGCTCTGTTTCGAATGTGGAACATGCCCGAATAACAGCTTTCGCATTGGCTTAATCATGCTCGACACGGCGCCGTGCTTCTCTAAGCTGCAAGGTTTATTTCAGCTGGACCGCAGTCTAGGGCGAATAGGTCTTGGTAGCTTGGTTGGGCATTTATGGGCCAGGCTTTAGCTATTCTCCACGGCGAAAGCCTATCGTTTCTCATCATCGCCGCTGATAGAGTTGTAGATTGACAAGACGCCTACCTGCCTGTCCGCATGTGCAATCCCGCATCTGGCATTGGTGGGTTGATCCAACGGCTTGTGGTCTTCTGGCGCACCTACGCACCTACCCTACACGCACTGGGCCGTTTGGATTTTGGTCATTCCATCAACTTTGATGGTGTGCAGGGCGATGGATGACGGGCAGGTGCTTGCTTTTTAGTCGTTGGCTGGTAATCTATATTAAGCTGTGATGCTGCGACTACATGATCACCGCATTGAAATGCCATCTTGAGGATGGGTTCCAGGGGTAACGATGTCAGAGGTTGGCAAAGCGTTGCAGAAAAGCCAAGGGACCGCGAAGAGCTGCAGGGGGTGAGTGAGCCCCTAAGAGTCGTCCCTGATCAGCAACTAAATTCGTACCGGCCAAGGGACTCACAACCTCATTTGGGCACTCAATTTGTGTATACAGGAGTCGGCAGCTCTTGTTCCCCTTTACAGCGCTCAACCTCGGCCGTAGAAACACGCCTCTGTGGTTGAACCAGGTGACCTAATTAAACCAGCGACATTTGGGTCCGGCCCGCAGCCCCTCAACATTAATTGGATCAAGTCAACACAGGGCCATCCGGTTCATCATGAAGCCCCCGTCTACGCCGATGGGGTTTGGGGAACAAGCCCTCACTGATGGATTTGCGGATCTTCATGGATGATGGATGTCCTGGGTGGTAGCTGGCCTGTCAGAGAAACTTAGTTCCTGGTATTGACGATAGAGCCCCAACGGTGTGGTTCTGTGGGAGCGTTTCAGCGATGCTTGGCGTTAGGGGGCCCACTAGAACGCTGAGCTAATCCCCGACGCCAGGGCGGTCCCAGTGGAGGTCGGCGCGTGCTAGGGAGGCCCCAGGGCAGGCCCAGGGCGCCCCCTCCCCTGCAATCAATCAAGCAGAACCCACCCATCACAGTCTAATCACCCTGAGCGCTCCGCTGGGCTCGAGCTTGCAGCAGGGTCTCGTTCTCGACAGATTGGATGTCACCTCACACTCCGTGGAGCGCCTGCACCTTCTCATCCAGTTCTATCCTTGCCGAACCCGAACCACAAGTGAACGTCTTGAGTCTTGAGGCTGAGCGGACGGAACATCTATCCTGCAGAAGACCTCCACGGCCGCTTTTCCGCCCAAACTTCCCCTCGCAGCCGTTGTGGCCGTTCCAGCTCTCCTTGGACAACGCGTTGAGACTGGCTGACGATACTCCCGGCATCTCGACGTCGAGTACGGAGTACCCCCAACGACTTCCTCGG
Source organism: Cylindrodendrum hubeiense (assembly GCA_014621425.1). Taxonomy (NCBI): domain Eukaryota; kingdom Fungi; phylum Ascomycota; class Sordariomycetes; order Hypocreales; family Nectriaceae; genus Cylindrodendrum; species Cylindrodendrum hubeiense. The sequence goes on along the minus strand of JAANBB010000428.1, from coordinate 21,714 downwards.
ACTAACGCACCCGTGCACCTCCTACCACGAATCGAACACCCCCTTTACCTTGCACCGACCAGACGATCGACTCGACCGATTCCACCGATTCGACCAACTCGACCCAAAGATAGCCCCTTGGCCTTGCTTCCTGTCGTTCCAGCATGTTGCATTTGGGAGGCCGCTTGTCTGAGCAGTTATCCCCTTGCGCCGTTGCGTCCAACACCCCTCGAATCTAGAGCACCCATTGTCGCTGCGATTAACTGCGACGAGCCATCATGGCCGAAAATACCAAGGACGAATTGCTTCCTCCCAAGGAGGGAGGCACACGGTCGGCCTCACCATCCAACCCCGATTTCCATCTCGCCCCAGCGCCCCCGAAGCGAAACTCCCAAATTATCCTACCTCCCCTTGACATAGAAGTAACCCCCTCCTTCGACATCCAAACTTCGACAATGGTACCCCAAGAGCCCCCAAGCGAGGCCCCCCCCCCTAAGACAACCTCAGCTGCACCGTCACTGAAACACAAGTCCACTGCGACGTCAACCAAATCACAGAAGGAACGTGTTGCCGGTGATGACCAAGATGGGAGTGCTATACCCGACAGACGAAGTGTTCAGTTTGCCCGACCCGACACTCTCGATTCTCCCGCCGGCCACACACGCAACGATTCATGGGAGGAACCCGACACCCCAGGCAAATCCCGAGGAGCTTCTTTGATGTCGAAGCTCAAGGCCTTGACTGGTACCAGTGGGCTCCAGACCCCAAAGTCTCCAGGTACACCTGCCGACTTAGCTTCACAGTCCATGACAAACTCGCCGACTGGTATGCGACCAGGCCGTGGTATCCCGGATACTCTGACGGAGGAGGATACCGACGCGGATGCCGATGCGGAGGAGACGGCGGACGAGGCCAACGGTGCAGAGAACGGCAAGTCGAAGAAGAAGAAGACGAAGAGAAGGATGCGTCGCCCTAAGAAAACAAATATGTCCAATCCGCCGACCCCCAGACGGTTTCCCCTTGACACGGACATGCCGGGCACTTATGATCGGCTCCTAAGACGTCGCGCCAGCATGCCGGACGCAACTGGAGCCGATTTTGGTGTTTCTGAAGGCGAAGGTCGTGATCGGTTGGGTATGACATATCGGAGAGGTCAGTCCTGGATGAACCCGACTGTACGACATTCGGGTGAGGAGGGAGAGGAGGGAGAGAGCACAGCTGTTGTAGGACGGCGTATGGGTCACTTGCGTCGAATTACCGTATTCGGAGGTGGCGGCGTATCAGATGGCGATGCCATGACTCCTAAACGCCCATTCTTCACCTCTGAACGAGCCTCGACCTTTGGTGCTCAGAAATGGAAGCAAGTCAAGAACACTTTAAAGCTTCTCCGACAAAAGAAGGAGGATCGATTCGACTACTACAAATCAGCAGAGTTGATGGCCGAGCTGAGGGCCGGTGCCCCTGCTGTTCTGATGCTTGCTAGCATGATTCAACGAGACGAACATGGGAACAAGAGGATTCCTGTTCTCTTGGAGCAGCTGAAGCTGCGCATTACTGATAGCAGTCCGGCTCCTGACGACGACAAAGACCGCCATTGGTTGTTCACCATTGAACTTGAGTACGGCAGTGGCCCAAGTAGGATGGGCTGGATAGTCTCACGAACACTGAGAGACATTTACAATCTTCATCTGCGCTACAAGTTCGCCATTGGAAACGAGAAGTATATGCCTGTCCGATTGGAAACAGGTGGCCGCCCAAAGCAGCCCAAGTTCCCTTACTCGGCTTTTCCCTATTTGCGCGGAGCCCGCAAGAAGGGTGATAAGGGCGAGGATAGTGATGAGGAAGAGCTGGCTAGCGGCCGTGGCGAGGACACGGCTGGTGACGCCACAGCTACCGAAGCAGCTGAGGGTATTATGAGCGATCTTGACACGCCAACCATGGCACCAAGGAGGAAGGGCGGCCGTAGCCTTTTGGGTATGCGACGAAGATCAACCGGAATTACCGATCCCGGTGAGATGTCACAGTCCGAAGGTCTCGGCGTACCAGCGGTGGACCTGGCGACCCGCAGGCAGCGTTACGTGGAGAAGCAGCGCCGCATCCTGGAGAAGTATCTTTCCGAGATGATTCGATGGCTCATGTTCAGGGCGGATAGCAACCGACTCTGTCGTTTCCTTGAGCTTTCGGCGCTGGGTGTTCGACTTGCTGCTGAGGGTAGTTATCATGGCAAAGAGGGCTACCTTCACATTCAGTCGTCCAAGGGCCTGGACTTCCGTCGTGTCCTGACCCCAGGCAAGGTGATTGCTCGACATAGCCGGAAGTGGTTCCTTGTTCGACAGAGTTACATCGTGTGCGTCGAGTCACCCGAGAACATGAACATCTACGATGTCTACCTCGTTGATTCCAAGTTCAGAATTGTGTCTAAGCGACATAAAATGGGCCATCTCGGCTCCAGCGAGAAGAGGTCAGAAATCGATCTGACGGTCGAGGCGCCTCCGGAGAAACATCACACTTTGACCCTACACACTTCCGAACGCAAGGTGCGCCTGTTCTCGCGTAACCAGTCCGTCATGAGGCAGTTCGAACACTCGATCAATGAGATGCTGAAACAAACCCTCTGGTACCAGAAGAAGCGGTTCGACAGTTTCTCCCCCGTACGAACTGGTGTGTTCGCTCAATGGCTCGTTGATGGGCGTGATTACATGTGGAACGTTTCGCGAGCTATCAACATGGCCAAGGATGTCATTTACATCCACGATTGGTGGCTGAGCCCTGAGCTCTACATGCGAAGACCGGCAGCCATCAGCCAGAAGTGGCGTCTGGACAGACTTCTACAGAAGAAGGCTAGAGAGGGCGTCAAGATTTTTGTCATCGTTTACCGCAACGTCGAGGCCGCGATTCCAATCGACTCGGAGTACACCAAATTCTCGTTGCTCAACCTCCATCCGAACATTTTTGTCCAGAGATCTCCAAATCAGTTCAAGAAGAACCAATTCTTCTTTGCTCACCACGAGAAGATTTGCATTGTGGACCATGATGTTGCATTCGTTGGTGGTATTGACCTTTGTTTTGGACGCTGGGATTGCCCTCAGCATCCTGTTGCCGATGACAAGCCCACTGGATTCGAGCTTTCCGAGACCCCCAAGGATGCTGAACACTGCCAACTGTTCCCGGGCAAGGACTACTCAAACCCGCGAGTGCAGGACTTTTTCCGACTCAACGAGCCATACGAGGAGATGTACGACCGCAGCAAGGTCCCTCGTATGCCGTGGCATGATATTTCGATGCAAGTTGTTGGGCAGCCCGCGCGAGATCTGACGCGCCATTTCGTTCAGCGCTGGAACTACCTGCGTCGAGGACGAAAGCCCACACGGCCTCTTCCGTTTCTACTCCCTGCCCCCGATGCCAAAGTGGAAGAGCTGGAGGCTTTGGGTCTCACCGGAACTTGCGAGGTCCAGATCCTCCGATCAGCGACCACCTGGTCCCTCGGCATTGAGGAAACGGAGCACAGCATCCAGAACGCCTACATTAAGATGATTGAGGATTCTGAACACTTCGTCTACATTGAGAACCAGTTTTTCATCACCAGCACCGAGGCGTACAACACCCGAATTACCAACCGTATCGGTGATGCCATCGTGGAGCGGATTATCCGTGCTCACGAGAACGATGAGGACTGGCGATGTGTCATCATTATCCCCCTGATGCCTGGTTTCCAGAATACAGTTGACGAGCAAGAGGGTACTAGTGTCCGACTTATTCTCATGTGCCAGTTCCGAAGCATCTGCAGAGGAGATGACTCAATCTTTGGGCGACTTCGCCTTGCTGGTATTGAACCGGAGGACTATATCAGCTTTTACTCTCTGCGACAGTGGGGAATCATGAGCACAGATATTATTGTGACCGAACAACTCTACATTCATGCTAAGACCATCATCGTTGATGACCGTGTGGCGCTTATTGGATCCGCTAATATCAATGAGCGATCCATGTTGGGCAACCGCGACTCCGAGTGTGCCGCCATTGTGCGGGACACGGATATGATTATGTCGACAATGGGTGGAAAGCCTTACCAAGTCGGCCGCTTTGCCCATACGCTCCGCCTCCGTCTGATGCGGGAGCACTTAGGACTGGATGTGGATGAGATCCTCGAAGAGGAAAGGCAGGCAGATATGGACCGCCAGGACTTTGAGCAAGAGATGGAGGAAATATACAGAGAGAATGAGGGATCTGGATCTAAGGACGGCAAACGGTCCGACCTTCACCAAATCCCGAGCTTCAACCATGATCTTGATCTTGCGGCAGCTGAACGAATGGACGAATCTGCCAGCTCAAGCTCTAGCTCATCTTCGTCGTCGGATGTGCCTGAATCAAGCGCGATGGCCGAGGGCAAGAGAAAGCACCAGCTCGATGTGACTGGGTACGGCACAGATGGCTGGAAGAATGCCGAGAAGGCTGGCCTTGACTCCGGGCGAGATTCGGTCATCGTGAACGGCCGTGAAGTTCTCGTTAATAACATCAGCAACGAGGGCAAGGGAACGTTGCAGACACCGAGAGGACCAAACTCCCCAATGCTGCCCCGGGAGAACAAGTATGTGGACCCCAGCAAAGCCAACAACGAGCCCCTGCCTCCTATGCCTGCTTTGGATCGACGGACTACGGATCAGTTGGGACTGCCACGAGCTGCGCAGTTACCGTCGCTCCCAATTGTAGATGACACTGATATCGGCGGCCCCCCAATGCACTTCGATCCTGAGTCTGGGCGGCCCACGATCGGGCTTGTCCATCCCATGGCAGCAGATATCCAAGCTGCTCAGATTGACAAGGACTGCATGCGAGATCCCATTAGCAACACCTTCCTTGACGAAATCTGGAACCGTGTTGCTGCAAACAATACAAAGTTGTACCGCAGAGTCTTCCGCTGCATGCCGGACTCGGAGGTGAGCACATGGGCCGAGTACCGAGAGTATGTCGACTATGGAAAGCGATTCAACGCAAGCATGGAGGGTCGTTCGCGACAGGGCTCTGAGGTTAAACCCGAACCCAGCCATCGCGGGTCAACGTCTGCTGGAGCTGGCATTAGCGCACCAGGACCGGAGGTTTTGGCGAAGGCTGCTGAACATGAAGTCGTTGGAAAGCTGGCCGAGAAGCTGCCTATTCATAAACATGATGAAGAGAGGATCAGGATTGTCATCCCTAACGAGGGAAACAAGGAGTTGAAAGAGAAGCAACCTGCTCACGACGTTGATGGCAACAATGCCTCTCAGCCAAGGCTTGATACAGACAATGGTGGGAACAGCCCACGGCCGATGGAGGCACCCTCTCCAGTTTATTCGATTGGAGACACTCCGTTCCCCGCCTTTGAGAACAACCACGGCAAATTCCTGGAGCCGCAGCTTAGCACCAGGGATAGAGACCGACGAACAACCTTTTCGACTCTTGAGAAGCCCTCCTCGAGGGAGACGAATGCACCACCTCTTGGAGGTATCGGGTCGGTTAAGCGCCGTCGCCGGGCTACGACGAAGAACAGTCGCCGTGGATTTACCATTGAGGACATGCCCACGCGCGCTCACGCTGAAGATTTGCTGAACTTGGTTCAGGGAAACTTGGTGCAGTTCCCCTACGACTGGCTCCTTACGGAAGAGCAGAACGGCAACTGGGGTTACCAAGTGGACGGCGTTGCCCCGTTGGCAATCTAGTAAGTCGCATTTTGGAAGTTGTACAAGGAATGGAAGCTAACAAATTGCAGCAATTAATATGCAATGGCGCTGATACAGTGGTCGAAAGCCTTGGACATATCAAAAGGTGTACAAATGCATCGCAACGGAGTTTATTGGGAGTTCACATTTCCAAGAAGGTCAAGGGAGCATTCACTAGGCGCCTGATGCCGAGAGAACAAAACGCGCATGGTTCTTTTGTGGACTATATATACATAATTTTCCATCAAGCGGCCACGCATATCCTTCTTACATGTATAATACAATCAATCAAGTTGTCTTTTCAAACTTTCTCGCTCACCCAGATAGCTCCGCGGCAGCCGGCTCGAATCACACCGGTGAGAAGCCAGTGCGGCTCCGCCTTTCTGGCGTCGTGCTCTACGGCGTGGTCCAGATGCTCCAACTCCTCATCTCGAATCCTCCTTAGTGTCTTGATTAACTCCGACAGCTCCTCACCCATCTCGTATCCCTCTGCCTCCCACTGCGTAACCATCTCGAGTAGACTGCGGATCTGCTCGTTGTAGTGACCACCAATCTCAGTTTCCACTGCTTCGGTGCAGGCCATGGCGGCTTCGTAGCCCATCATGGCAGTGGACCAGCCGAGGCCAGTAGCCATGACGGACCAGAGGGGATACATGGCGGTTGGCCGGACGCGGTGTTTGTGGATGAGGTTGTTGAAGGTGTTGAAGTGGCCTACCTCCTGGTCGTACATGTGCGCCATCAGCTTCCGGAGGTGCGGGCGGTTGCGGAGGAGAACCGGGGTTTGTGCGGCGTAGATGAGGACGGCCGCAAGTTCGCCGGCTTGGTTCACTCGGAGCTGGAGGGGAATGTCAGCGGTGCAGCGCACGCAATTGAGGCGGGGAGGCGTACGGCGGAGCCGAGAAACTCGCGCTGCTCCTTGGTGAGCGGCTTGCGCTTCCGGGGAGGTTCAGCAGACCCGGTCGAGACAGAAGCTTGCGCAGTTGACGAGGTAGCTATAGCACGGATGTACGGCTGGCGAAGAGGGACGATTGGCCTCGCGCAGAGGGCACGCATAGGGCGGGCGAGAGCTCGTGTCGGCGCCATTGTTGTCGACTGGCCTATATGGTTGAAATGGCCGGCTTGTGTCGTCAATTGGGATCGGAAACTAAAGTGGTGCCCTCCATTTCCCGAAATCGAACCACGGCGACAACGGCGCGGAAGGTCGGTTTCCCGCGCTACGGTGAATACACCGAGTCGTCACCGAGCACTCACCTTGGCCGGACTAAAGCTGAGCCGGACAGGGGCCCACTCTACACGTGGATTTGGATGACATAGCCTTGGCCAATCACGCGCTGGCTGCAGGACGACGAATTCCGAACAGGTTGTTTGTTGAGTGCGAGGACGCTCACTTTTCTCTTTACACTTACATATTCGTTTCATCCATCCCGGCTTCACTCCATCCATCGCTTGCTCCAGCGCCTTTTCGCGAACGCCCTCGCACCATTCACTGCTCCCGAATCTCCAAAACCCCTCGAGTCAACGCGGTACGACGCTCGGTACTCGTTCGACATCGCGTCGCGAGCGCAACCCCTGAGAGCTGAAAAGTCAGAGATTGTGACGAGCGCGAAACACCGCAATCGCCATGTCTGACGTCGACGACGAGCTTCTCGCCCTTGCGGGCGGAGATTCCGAGGATGAGGGCTCTGGCAACGATGATAGGGAGCTGTCGGCGTCGCCGCCACCTGCTAAGAAGAAGGCCTCGGCGAAGAAGGCGAAGCGGAGGGGAGGTCGAGATGATGACTCTGAGGAGGAAGGCGAGGCGTAAGTGACTTCATCCTCACCTTCACTTCACGAGTTTCCTTTTGCTTGAGGTGTCGCGTCAGGTTCGCTTGACCTTCACTTCAAGCTCAGAATCCCCTGGGAATTGCCACCGAGGCTGAATTTTGCTGACATTGGGTTTCTCTCATCTAGCTCCTCTACACCCGGTACACCAAACTCCCTGGAATCAGCGCCAATGGACGAATCCGACTCTGACGCAGAGCCCTCACGAGGTCGCCCTGCCCCTGCCGCCGCTGCTGCCGCCGAAGATGACAAGTATCCGGTCGATGGAATGTACGTGAGCCAGGTGGAGAAGGCCGAGATCATGGCTATGCGAGAAGTCGAGCGAGAACAAATTATTGCCGATCGTATCTCAGAGATTGAGCGCCAGCGCCAGAACCGACTGCTTCGCCAAATGGTCAGCAACGTGGAAAACGAGGAGCGCAAGCAGGTCAAGAAGAAGCGCAGTGCCGACACCGCCGAATTACAAGATGGCGAGCGTAAGGCATCGCGACAGCGAACTGGCGGCAAGGGCGAGTCTGCAATGGATTCTTTGCGACGTGCCAGGGCCGAGAAAGCCCGGCGGCGAGAGGACCACGAGAGGCGGAAGGGTGATTATTCTCCCCGAGGACGAGACTCCCGGGAGCCCGAGAGCGATGATGAGTTTGGCCGTGGACGTTCTCGTACTCCTGACGCTGAAGCGCCTCGGGATCTTCCACCGCCTGAGCTTCGCGATTACGAGCGCGTGCGACTTGGACGAAACGAGTTCGCCCAGGTCTGCTTTACTCCTGGGTTCGAGCAGTCTATCCTCGGCTGCTACATTCGCATTGCCCTGGGTCCACATCCCGAGACGGGCGTGGAACAGTATCGCATGGCTGTGATTAAAGGTACGCTTGAAAGTCTGAAATATATCCCCGGCCGTATTGACAATCTGTAGGCTTCACGACCAGCCGACCTTACGCTCTCAGTGGCCCCAACGGCTCGTTTGTTACCGATCAGTACGTCAAGGCAGCGCATGGAAAGGCGGTCAAAGAGTTTCCTTTCATCGCTGCCTCAAGCGGAAAGTTTGTCGATGTGAGTTTGAGATGAGCGATCTGGTTCGCGTCATGAGCTAATGTCGACTGCAGAGCGAACTGAACCGATACAAGGTTACCTGTCTCAATGAGAGCGTTACTCTCCCTAGCAAGAACTTCCTCTCAGACAAGATTGACGACATCAACTCGTTAATCACCCACAAGTGGACGAATGAGGAGATCAAGGCCCGACTCAAGCGGAAGAACGATTTGCGCCGACGATTCGATCCCGCGGAGCGAGAGCGAGTGGCCCGGCTGCTGGAGGAGGCGAGAGAGCGCGGAGATGACCACAAGGTTGAGGAGTTGCAGGAGGAGCTCGACAAGCTCGGCACGCAGCGACTCGCCTTCAAGACCAGCCTTGGGGCGTCTAAAAACCTGGATGCTCCCAAGGGCAAGAGCGAGCAAGACCGATTGGCTGAGCGCAATCGAGAGAACAGACGCCTCAACGGAGAGGCGGTGCGAAAGGCACAACTGAAGGAGAAGGCCAAGTCCCGTGAGATTGAAATGGCCCTTAAGCGCGGCGAAGCATACGAGGGGGACATGTCCCGACGATTGAGGACAAAGGCCAAGTTTGTGTACGATGTGAACGACAAGGTGAAGGAGAAGGCGGCCGAGGACAGTGGCACCAGTACGCCGGCGAACGACGCGCTCAAGGCCACTCCGTCCAAGTCTCAGTTGCTACCACATCTGGCGAAGCTCCAGGAGGAGAAGTACTTGGAGAAGAAGGGCATCCCGACCATCCACAAGCCCCTGATGGACGATGACGTGATTGGGTCGCTGGACCTGGATATTGACATTGAGATTTGAGGCGGCTATTTTAGTTGCAGCTCTCTGGGGCAGATATTGATCGGAGAGCAGCCTATGGCAGTTTAATGCGTTAGAGTGACAAAAAGGCAGGCGTTTGTACTATTACACGGGTAAGGGTTCTGGGCGGTGGGTGAAACTAGGCATCATGAAGCCCAATCGCGTGGCCTGGTATGATTTACAGTAGAGCAAAAGAGTTAATATGCATCTATGTAAAAACCTCTGATGCCCCGGGTCTCTTGATCAAACCCTACCAAGCTACTTGCGTGCTTGCTGCCCATAAAAGCAGTCACTGTGAGTTGCATCCCCACTGCTTTACTACCTAAGCATCTCCTTCGTCTTCCTTGTCATCTCCTTCATGGTTTTCATCCTCAGTAGTTGCCGCCATGTCGTCGGACTAGCCGCCCCCACGTCCAGACAATTGATTCAAGAAACGACTGTAATCATCTGTCTCAGCATGGGACATTGTAATTCAGTGCACCGTTATAAATGCTAATAACGGCTAACCCTATCCCTAACACGTCATCTTAATCCTAACTCATAATCCCAACCCTATTTCTCAACCTCAATTCATACATAAACGCACGCCGACTGACTCTTTGCGATGAAATGTTACTTGATGATGAGCTCATGCACTTGTCTTGATAGAGTATGAGAGCTAGACTCCTGTTGATTCTCGTGGTTAGCCACCTGGAAGTTGGAAGGACAGGTTGATACTTACCAGCTGAACCTGATTTGCCATATGAGGTAAGCTTTTTCCTTTATCGTGTCTGTGGTCAGAAAGCACCAAACTATTCGAGATGCTTTAAGTCTTTTGCAATTCTTTCGCTTGATGGCGACAGGTTCAAAGCTTTCATGAACGGCAATTGTCAGGTCTCGGATTCGCCGTGGCGCTGTTGACTTCAAAACAGTAGTAAGTTTAGTTGCCTGCTCAGTAGATAGGCCGTGAATATTAAGTTCAAGGATTTGTAACACAGGAGTTGGATGATTTGGAATTATGAGGCAAAGGAGACGTATAGTCTTCCCAACGTCACCAGATTAAGCAGTGCCGCAATGGGTGTTATCGTGATGTCATGAATCTGAAAGTCATGAAGAAGAAAATGAAAGAAGGGCTACTCCAGATGTAAAACTCGGATCTGGAGTTGAGACACTGAGTGACAAATACACTCCGCTCTGACTCGCACCTAAATTCAGTGGTAAAGAAAGCAGAAAGCCTCCCTGTCCCCGTGTTCTATCACTTTAATTCAATTTCCCTAAGCCTGGGTGGGGGTTCAAAATCTACAGTGAATCACCAACACATATTCTACCATAAATTGTATTCCCGAACTTCGACCGCCAATTAATTACCCTCTGCTTTCCACCACATCAGCAAGCAGAAATCTTGAAAGTGGTCGACTCAAGTAGCCCAACAGAGCTCTACAGCCTGTCTCAAGAGTTGATCGATACCATCAGCTCATTTTGCACTCCGGCAAGCCGGGATGCTATCTCCAGAACTTCGAAGACAGCTCGATATCTTTTCGTCGGAGGGATGTTCAAGGACATCACTCTTCATGCCACACAATCACGCCTTTCATGCACCTTGCATACCTTCATCGAGTGTACAACAGACCCATCCATGGTCAAGATACACCTTCACATCAAGTAAGCACTGTCCTACTCTACTGCCCACATATAAGAACATCATCATCTAATGCAGTATAGACGTGCTACAATTGCGGTTTCTTACCCCACACGCTGCGGATGGACAGGGGCATCTCTATTCCCCATCGTTGAAGATATGATACATCGAGCTCTGCCAAACCGTATCCTCAGATCCATCCAGTTGATGAGCAACCAGCATACAGCACCTACCAACGGGGTCGAAGTTCTATGCATCAAGTCCAAAAAAAACAGACACAAAAGCACTGCAAGAACCCAAAGAACAATATTCAGTGCAGAATCGCCTCGATTTACAAGCCAGGCCGTTGTGTCTATGACGAAGAAAAAGAAAGGACTCAAAGCTCTGACGACCAGAAGCGCCTACGAGATGAATATACAGCCGACGAAGCAAATGTGGTCTGGCACACCGGTCTCGAGGCATCTGGAAATGCACTTACACTTAATGTATGGGGCTCCCATACACTTCCAGGGCACATAAAGGCCAAATGTGTCGTTGTTGACATTGTTGATTACGTCAATTCGCCTGAATTCATGGCACTCTCTGTAAGCATTGACTCTCACATATCTCGATGTTTATGTGCTGACCACTTTGTGACTGAATAGCTCTCTGTGACCAGCACGAAGATCAAACCAACAGCAGTGCCCTGCCTCAAAACGCAGCTTAAACTATGGCAGGCGATTGGAAAGGAAAAGTTGAAGACCCTTGCTCGGTCCGACTTTGGAGGGGGCTTCCTTAGTGCTGCCGTGGGGCTTGGAAAATCGCCAACTGCCTTGGTTGCGGCCATGGAACTACAGATGTTGAAGCCCCCGATGGCTCGTGGGTTTAATCTGATTGTCTGTCGTCCTGGGTGTGTGGCATAGTGGTATCATGAGATTCGAACCCATTTCTACAAGGTAAGTTAGTATACCCCTGCTCTAGTGGTTATTAGCTGACACATATTATTAGGAAACGAGCCATTCGTTCATCATTCTCGACATGGCTGAGAGATCCCGGCTTCCGATCTTTCAAGTACGATTTCGTGATTTGCACTGGAAACTTCTTGAAGCAGCGGTACCACGATCTGAAAACCTACCAGCATTACCATGACTTATTGTATGGGCGATCATTCGACGTGGCAAGAATTATGTGCCGACAGACACCAAAAAGGCTTCATGATCCGCTGCACTTGGCTGTCGATGATGTTTGGGAGCAGAATATCGAGGTTCTAATCCTCGACGAGTACCACGATGCCAAGAACGAAGAATCGCAGTACAACATCGCGGTCCATCTCTGCACTGCCATCACGCCTTCTTACTGACAGGCGGGGTGATGAGGACGCATTTCCTACTCTGGACGCAGTAACACATGAGGCCCTTAGATAATTACTAGCAATACACTGGATATAACATTTGAGCAGGGGAAATCCAGGAAGGCTAATTATTAGGACTTGTTCATCCTAAACCTGCATTTTATTTAAGTTATTTATTCCCTAATACTAAACATTTGCCTTTGGGTTCAGCATGTATATGCATATGATGTAGCCTAAATTTAGGTGCTAAAGATTGTATTTGTGTGCGAATAACAACCTGTATGTGTGCAAATAGCAATATTCTATTTTTATACTCGAGGACGAACACCGTCTCGGTACTCAACATTATCTATCTATCCATCCCGGTATTGTTTTCCTCATCGTAGGGACATGGTTGTCTAACATCTCATTCTACAAGATGGCTTAATTCGCGTCGGTGTCGACAGCAACGACCTTGGCGCCCTCGGTCTTGGTTCCGCCGACGGGAGCAGCGAGAGCACCTCCGGTGGCGACATATAGGGTCTCCTTATCATGCTTGCCACGGCCGAAGGCGACGGCGGTGGAGCCAGCGACGGTCAGCTCATCGACGCCGCCGACGATGGTGTTGACCTTGAGGGTCTTGAGGTTGATGGAGATGACGGAGTTGTCGAAGTTGGTGGCAGCGTAGATGTTGCCGTCGGCATCAAAGGCGAAGTCGTCGACGAAGCTGGCCTTGCTCGAGAGGTTGATGACAAGCTCCACCTTGGCGCCCTTGGCAGGGTAACCGCGGGGAGTTATGGCGATGCGGAAGATGGAGACGGTGGCAGAGTTGGTGAAGTACAGGTAGCCGTTGTGGATGTGGATGCCGTTCACTCCGAAGGGCACCGCCTCGGTGGGATCCATCTCGGGGAAGACAAAGGCCGAAGTGTCGAACTTGCCCGTCTTCAGGTCGAGGTGGCCGACGTTGCCGTTGGTGGAGTCACCGACCAGGACAGCGTTGGACACGCCGGGGATCTCGGTGACGCCGTTGAGGAAGCGGCTGTCGTTGAACATGCTGCTGACCTTCTTGACCTTGGTCTTGCCGCATCGCGAGTCGCGGACGAGGTCAATGGTCCAGGCGCTGAAGGTGCCGACGGTGGGGTTGGCGATGGTAGTGCCGTTGCTGCCGACGACGACATATCTCTCCGAGTCGGGGCCGGTGGGCACCTGGGCGATGCCGTAGATGTTCTGGATGGCGGGGAGGTCGACGAGCTGCTCGAGGGTGTGGGGCTTCTTGGTCGGGTTCTTGATGGTGTAGATGATGGCCGAGGGGAACATCTGGGTCGCCAGGATATCACCGTTGGGGCGGACGGCGATGTTCTCGAGCCACGTGCCGAGCGAGAGCTCGTCGAGGGTCTCCGCGGGAGAAGTCTTGGCCAGCGTGACCGCCGCGAGGGCCACGGCGGAGAGGAGGGACTTGCAGAACATGGTGTTGAGTGACTTTTTGGAGGCTGGCAACCACGTAGAGAGAAGAGGAGAGGGGATGGGGGTGGATGGGATGAATAGAAGCCAACAACAGAGCCGGGACCATCTTTATATCATGGTTACGCATACCGTCTATTCGGCGTTTAGAACTGCACTCACCCGGACTATACAATGTTATCTCCACTGAGCTATGGCTATGCGATGCACGTACCCATCGATATTCCTTCATCCTTGGCTAGACCATGTTTAGCTTGCGAATCCCCCAGCTTACGATGAATGACGATGGATTACGATGGATGACAGTCAATGACAAAGAACACAACCCCGGCCGGTCCCCACGGATTAAAGTTGAGGTTATTCAGCAACATCCCCAGAGGTTGGCATGGACGACCATGCTCGACGCTTAGCAATAGGTTTATACCGGGTCCGATGCCGATTCGAGCTGCATACGGACGCTGCAGGAGATGGGTAATGCTCCCGGTGAGGGAAAAAACCAGCAAGTGACGGGGCCTGATTCAGCCGCTGCCCGGGTGGCCGCTTGTCTTGCTAGGATGAGGCGAGACTGACCTAAAATATTATTCGCAGTCCAGAAGGATTCTGGCGGAGATATACCGTCAACGTTGCAGGACACTTGTCTGGCTAGGGATCCGGAAGAGACGCTGGAGACGACAGCGGAGTTCCTGCTCCTCTCTAATGATGCAAAATAATATTTGAAATCCCAATGAATACGAGAAGCTTTTGCGAACCGACCCCCATCTCCTAAGGATGCAGAGTCGGAGGCGTCGGGGCCGCTCGCCGAGCAAGGCTGTAGTAAGGGGACGAGGCCGTTGAAACGACTCCACCACGCAGCCAGCTCCCCCACCTTTTAGCAAGGAACCAGCAAGGAACCAGCGCCAAGCGGCAGAGCTAGTCTCGGATCCTTCCTTTCCACCTGCATTTGCCGTCTTGGGCTTCGCATGTACGACGCTGAGAAATCACAAGGCTCCGTGGGAAGTTGGCCTTGTCAGCAGGTGGATCGGCTCGGGGTTTACCAATAAGGGTAACGCCGGGCGTGGATCGGAGAGACGGGCTGAATAACCATAACTGCGAGGCTAAGCGGCGTAATTATGCTCCTATGTTGCCTTGCTAGATATTAGCCCCCGGAGTTGAGATGGACTTCCGGGTATAAGAGGATACTGTTTCGCAATGAAGCATCGTCGCCATGAAGCATCGTCGCCACGGGCTTGGAAAAGAGGCTCGCCTGTTGCCCATCCCCTGTGGCGCTCTATTACAACCTGCCAGTTGCTCTATACTGCCATAAATTCTACGATGCGCGCGCTTCAAGGCTCCGTCGATCCTCTAGATAGTCGATCTGACCCTGCGCCCTCTTCAATAGATAGAATCCCATCACCAACAGGTTGAACGTGACAGACGTCCATGCGGCGCTCACTCCGTCCGTCACCCACCCAATCAGTCCCCTCGCGGGCTTTACCCTACGCCCGTCAAGCTCATCCTCGAACTTCTCACACACTTCGAGATACAGCTTCGGGTCATCTGTAATCACGCCATCGATGAGCGCCGGTGCTGCGCTCTCGACCCCTTCAAACTCCTTGGGCCCGCGCCCCTCCCGCGGCCGGAGAATGTTCTGCCGGATGCACCATTCCATCCAGCGCGGCTCGTTGACCGTCCATGTCAAGAGTAGCTTCTCGGTGCGCCGGATCTCGCGCAGGAAGAGGGCCCCCGGGAAACCGAGGAGGGCCTTCTGGTTGAGGTTGAAGCCGAGGTTGGGCACGGGGAGGAAGTGATGCGAGTAGAGCAGCGAGGCGCTGATGTGCGCGAGGGGATATGTCGGCAGCAGCCGGCGGGATGCTTTGAGGAACGATGCCTAGGCCTTGTGTCAGATGCAAGGGCCCGGCTTAGATGGGGCTCGTGAATGGGTGCCGTGCTCATGTGGCAGTCCCCTGGATGGGTCATGTAAGTGTACCGAGGAAGAGACTCACATTCCAGCATCCCAGAACGATGCGCTGATCCCACGGGACTGGGCCTGGCACATCTTCCAAGGTGCTCACGATAGCGCCGATCAGCTCCTCTGGATCATCATCGATCTATACACACCCCGTCAGCCGCCAGAACCACACCCCCGACGCTCTAGAATCTTCGCTTTCACGGGTCAAGTCTTGGAGTTTGACATACCTTGATATCCAGCACGACCCAGATCTTCTCCAGCCCGGGCGTGGCCAACCACTCCAACAGATCCTTGAACCTCGGTAGCGGCTCTTTCGGCTCCCTCACCGTCTGGAGCGTCTTGAGGAACTCCCAGTCGCAGCTGGCAATCTTCTTGTCCACGCCATAGCAGCGCTTCAACGAGGGGTCCTGAAAGTCCCATGTGAGTGCCGCCGCCATGTAAGTGCCCCTGCGGTAAGCCCCCAGCACTGCCTAGGGCGGGCAGCTTCCGAGTCGCGAATGAGCAGACTTACATGTGACAAGACGACGACTCCGTCGGCGGAGAGGTGCACATCCGTCTCGAGAGCGTGCGCACCGACACCGACCGCGCCGCGGAAGGCCGCCATGGTGTTCTCCGGCCACGAGGCCTTGGCGCCGCGGTGAGCAATGGCCTGCGGCAGGCGGCGAGTAGGATCCCGCGGTGAGGCGAGGGCAGTGGCCCAGGGAGCTTTTTCTGAGGTCAGCGGGATGCTGACGGCGTGGCAGGGGCCGGCGATGAGCTATTCTATAGGTGAGTTACCTCTCGGGATGTCCCCCTTGGTCTGCGCGAGGAGCGATGTTGTTTCGTCGGCCATGGTGCTGATGCTCTGCGGTTGTACAAACGGACCACCGGGCGATGTAAATGAGGTGCGGATGTACCGGGTGCGGCGGTCTGGGATTCGCGGGATCCACGCTTTGGGTCTCAGGGGGAGCGGTCGCTTGACGGAGTGAAGCATTCAATCTGCCCCAAGTGTGTAGAGGCAGTCTTCGTACGGCTTCTTCGTACGGCTTCACAGCTGTACGACAAAGGAAGACCCGGAGATAACAAACTTAACGGCGAACTCCTGCTGGGATTCAAAGTCGCGAGGCATCGTCCCAGCCGCGTCCCGGCCGGCGACCACGATCCAGCCAACCATCGTCGACGGAGGTAGCTCGTGCTTGATCGCTCGTGCTTGATCGGAAGATCGACGGATTCCCCAGATTCCCCAGCCACAAGTGGCACCATCCCGCCGCCACAGGTCGTCAGCAGGGTGGGGGTCTGTCACAGCCGTGTGTACACATATCTGCACACTCCAGCAGTCACAGCGCCCCAAGCCTCCAGTGGCTATGATACCCTAAATCTCAAATAACTATAATAACTATAATGTCCTAAACCTCTAATATGATATTAATTATTCTTAGATAAATTAAGAATTTATATAAATAATTATAATTATTATAATTATTAAAGGCTTAGGGTATTATGGCTGCTGTAGTTACTGGAGGCTTGGGGCGCTGGTTACGCCACAGGGGGGGGATGCTGCCATCTGCACACTCGTCACAGCCACACGGGATCTGCTATTCATCTTGCTGTCAGACCTATCCGTCCTCTGGAAGCCTTCATCAGTATCCCAACCACAACAAGCATAACCACCGAGCCAAATCTTCACCCACCCTCTACCTCACTCTGAATCTTAACATGTTCCTCATATAACCACCCGACCAATGAACTGGCCAGTCACAGTCCCACAAGGCACCACCACACTCCCGAACCGGAGCCCGCCCACTTCGGCTCCTCTCCCACACAAGCCAAACTCAGACCGCATCTCGACCCCGGGTGCCAACTAATACGTTACTAACCGACAGGTCGACCCGCGTCTAACCCAGCGCCGGCCATCCCCGGTCCCGGCCTGGAACGCCATTTTCCCCTTCCATTTTCAACCTCACGCGACCTCTGCATGCACCTCATCCGCCACCGTTCCCGCCGGCCAATCACCCCCTGTCCGCCCTTGTCCGAATGCCTCGTCAAGATTTTCCCTCTCTGCAGCGGGAGGGATTGGACTGCATGCGACTATGTACTCTGTGGGAATCTCATTTTGATTCGACACCCCTCTCAACCCTGGTCCCGGGCGGAAATCAAAGGTAGTGTCTAGGCCTTGCCTGGCCTCTGGGGTAGAGATATGTCCCTTATACGGCCCAGATTGAAACTGTGGCTGACTGCGTTGGCCATTCATCGCGTTCCGGATCTGGCCGACTACATCCCTAATCCTAGCTGCCTGCCTCAAAGCCCTCGACACGAGCATCGCATAGCATACCTGGCTTGCGCGGTATTGCGTGGCATACAGATAGAGCCGTCGCTGGGACCACCCCCACAGTAAGAAACACGATGCAGAGACACACTGAGACACGAGGAAGTATCGAGATTTCAAAAAGGCTTGTTTTGAGCTATGCTATACTATTCTATAGCTCTGGACTATATACTTGGCGAGCCATAGCTAGCCCTTCTCGGCGCTGCTTGGCTGCCCGACAATCGTCGTCATGGCTATTGCACCTCATCCATCCAAGATTTGAAAATAAGTAAATAACAGAAACCTGTTGGGTAGTCCCATCCAATGCCTTGACTCCCAATATCCCATTACATATCAAGTAGAACCAACCAAATCGACTCGCTCCGTCATAGTAGCGACAGTTGCCATCCCGTGGAAGAATCCGAGGCCCTGTCAGATACTTGTCCCATCAAATCAACAATCCCAACCTCCCAAAAACACTCGGGCGCCGTGAACATCCCTCATGTTCAAAACACCAATCATTTCAAATAAGCCATCCCAAAGCCATAAGAGTTTCCCAAAAAAACACCTGCCTCCCGAGGTATCAAAGTTTTTGGCCCCTACATAGGAAATGACGTCTCCATGCGATCCGACATGTACCTGTCGCCATGTTGGTTCTGTGGCATCATCTGGTTGCGGTAGTCGACGCTACCCACGCTTAGACCCAGGTCCGCGGGACCGACCTCCTCGCCCGAGCTGAGGCTCTCGTCACTCATGCTGAGAACACTTTGTGGGGGCTCGGGGTTGTCGAAGCTAAAGCCGCTCAGGTCCCACGTGTCCGGGGGCCAGTCGCCGCAGTTGCTGACGGCAATGGTCGCCTCGTTGACCAGGGCCTGGCCACCATAGATGGCGTCGTACACATTGTTCAGTCCACCATCCAGAGAGCCCAGCAGGGTCTCCCACTCGGAGCTCGACACATTCGCCATCTTGCCAGCAGCCATAGTCGACTGCACCATTACCGGGTGGCCATGCGGGGGCTGGCCCTGCTGGGGGTGCAGGCGATGCTGCTGGGGCGACGAGGGCTGAGACCCGGATGGCGTTCCGAAAGACATAAAGTCCAGGTTGGGTCGTGACAGGGGCGAGCTCTTGTGGTTGGCGGCGTTGGGGATTTGTGACATGGACATGCGGTGGTCGCGGTGTGCCATGGGAACCTTGGCCTGGAGGTTGTCGAATGACTGGCGCGACCGAGACCGGTAGAAGTCTGGCCGCTGACCGGCTTCGCCAGGCATTGTCATGCGCCGCAGCTTCTCTTGTTGCTGGATAAGGTCGCTCTCGCTGGAAGCGGCACCAGGAAGCTGACCGAAGGGGTAGGGTGCGGCCTTCTTCTTGGGGGCGACTCCCGCCGGCGGGGATCCGTCGGTTGGAGGGGACCGGCATAGAAGCCTCACGTGAAGATGCCCTGATCGGCGAGCCGATAGGCTCCTCAACCGTAATGAGAGTGCTAGCCACGCGCTTGAAGTCGAGAGCACCAGGGGCCTTGTTCTTGCCGAGGATCTTGATGACGGAATTGACCAGGCGCTCATCATCGAGCATCAGCTTGCTGTCGTGCTTGAGGTCGATCGACTGGTACAGCAGGGTCATGCCACAAACAACAAGGAGGTCTGTCTTGTTCAGGCAGAAGGAGAAGGTCATGCTGCGCTCCTCGAGGAGCTGAATGATCTGCACAATATGCTTGCTGGATGTGCCGATAGAGATCAATGCATGCGCCGCCTTCGGTCCCAGGCTGGAACCCACAGCGGGGCGATAAATAAGGGTGCGGATGTAGTAGTAAGCCAGCGCCTGCGATTCGTTAGCACACAATTCTTAAAATACCTCAACGGCTATTCGACATACCAAGAGGGGCGATCGGCTGCCAGTGACATCTGTGGAGGGCTTGTCCTGCGCAAAGTTGAGTCTCAGATGCGCCGGCAGGTTGTCATACCAAGCGTCGAGCTCGGTATCAAGGGATGACATCTGCTGCAGCGACAGGTCATGAGAGCTTGAGGCAGGATAGTTCTTCTCCAAGACCTTGGCAAGGATGCGCGTGCCTCGGAACAGAGCCAGGGCGCTGGACAGCCTAGTGTACTCGCCGGGGAGAGTGGGCTGGAAACCCTTTTCGGTGACGTATTCATCATCAGTGTCGGCGGGGTATTCAGCCTGAATGTCCTCTTCCCTGAGGAGCTTGGGGAGTCCCAGAATGGCAGCAGAGAAGCTATTAAATGAGTTAGTTATGAGTTGCATGGGTGAGTTAAGAGCGCATGAGTCATACCAGTCAAGGGTGTACAGAGTCCAGAAGACCTTCTTTCGTGTCTCGATAGTCAGGGCGCCGAAAGAGAAGCGCTTCTGGCTCTGGTGCAGGCCAAGGCGGTGAGAAAGGCCAATAGCGATGCCCTTGTAGTGCTGAAGTCGCTTGTAGTCGGAGCGCATCGTGCAGTAGAGGAGGGCCAGGGTGAGGCACTGAAGGGTGTTCATGGTGTTCTCCATGAGAACGGCGTCGAGCGCCTTCTGCCATTGCTGCTCACAAATGGCCAGCTGGGGGAGATCAGGCGCATCGGATGAGAGACCGGCAATGTTGAAGACGAGGTAGAGTTGAGCAAGCTTGTGGTTGCTCTTGACCTTCTCGGGGTCGGCGACAAACTCCTCATAGACGTGGAGGAATGTGGGCTTGTGGAGGATGGGGAAGAGAGGCGCCCACTCTTGGAAGTAGACGTTGACGCAGCGGTCGGAAAACAGGCGAGGAGGTATCCGCACGTCGGAACTCTTGGGGCCGAGCGACTCACAGCCCTGAATATGCAAAAATGCCTCGGGATTGAAATCCGTGGTGGGCTTGCCAGCCTCTTGAATCTTGCGCTTGAAGGACTCTGCAACATCGGTCAGCACGCCGAACAAGAGAAGTCAAAATGGCGATTTAGAAACTTACCGATAAATGTGCGACCACTGGAAGCGCCCATAAAGTATGAATCTGAGTTCTCAACACCGAGAAGCAAAGGCGCAGCCTGCACACGGAACGTATCCTCCTTTGCAGCGTGGGCCTCGGCGCGGGCCTCGGGAGAGACGGGCACTGGGCTGGAGACCATTGATGGGCGCCTCCGGTTGCCGTGCATCTTGGAAAGCATATCGATCTTCTCGTCCTTCTCGTCCAGCAAATCCTTGAGTTCTCGCGTTTCGGCCTCGAGTTGGCGCACTCGCTCCTCTAGAGACTCGGTGTAGCCGCGGGGAAAGGCGCGGCGACTGAGCTTGTCGCTGGTCCGGCACTCAAAGCCAACGTTGGAGCATTGCGAACAGGTTGGGCGGATTCCGTCACAGCGGATCTTCTTGCTTCGGCAGCGGTCACAGGCTTGGGCGATCCGGCTCTGGGAGCTGGTGCCGACCTTGATGACCTTCATGGGTAGGATTCCAGGCATTATGGCGGTGTTATAGGCGGCGGCAACGGCGGGGTGCCGAAAAGAGGATATTCGTGAGAGTCGTTTGCAAGAGGGAGCGTTTCCAGGTCCTTTGGGGCCGGGTGTCGTCCTTTGTCCGCCAGCTAGTTCATCTACTCATGCCAAGGCCAGTCGAGTTGTTTTCCAGGCCGAGGTCTGATGCGGATGGTAGGGTGTATCAACGCCGAGGGCCGGGTGAGGGGTCCAGTAACACGGCACGGCAGATTAAACAAAAACACCTTCGAGGGTATATATTGGGGGTGGGAGGGAKTGGGAAGGTGGGAAAGATATAGATAGATATGATC
>JAANBB010000427.1:0-33592 GCA_014621425.1 Cylindrodendrum hubeiense | reverse complement strand
AAAGTGTTATGAAGCGGAAAGGGGGTGGGTGGGGGGGTGGAAGACAGGTGGAAAGGGTAGAGGTCGGGCAGACAGAGAGACGAAGTGAGCGAGAACAGATGGAAAATTTTGGTGGTGGGAAGGGCGGAAAGTGTGTGGATGGGGAGATGAGAGATGGGAGATGGAGATGGACGGGGCAGGGAATGAGAGTGCGAGACGTGTTTTAGTTTCCAAGGGAGAGATCAGTTGACTGCGGCACTGGCTGGACTGGCCGGACTGTTGGATTGGCTACCTCAACCTCGCCAGGTACGCTACGCTAGGTATCCGTACATAACAATGTACAGCAGCTAAGGTAAGGGAATTAATAATAATTGGTTTGGTTTAGCAAGTCAACCTTGCCTGAACCCTTTTGTACCCCGGTACCTCGCAAGGTGAGAGGACGACAGTGGTGAAGGAAATGGGAAGGGCCGCTTTTTTTTTCTGATTCATCATTACGTCCACCACTCACATGCGCACACACCAACCGGTCGCAAGGATACCAAGGATACGCATTCATCCACTCCTGCATCACTGACATATTCACGCATGGTGGTGATGTTGTTTCGTGGCATGTGTCGTGAATACATACCTAGGTTTCCTGCTTGGCTCTCTTTCTCTCTTGAGTTTTTAGTATTATCATTGTCATTAGACAGTCGGTAGTCGGTGTCAGTAGTTCGGCCAGTCAGTCTCTCAGTCAATCACACTCAGCCAGTCAGTCAGAACACGTCGAGCAAATACGGCGCGCACGGGACATTGGAGGCGCTCGCCCATCCTTCGCCCCCCTGTCATGGTTGCTTGAGATAAGGTGTCGGCGACACACGCGATGGGTCGACTCAACTCTAAAAGCCATCCATTAATGTCCCTGAACTCTGTCTTCTGTCTCCTCTTTCCGGACAGTATGCTAAGGGGAGATTCAAACATGAGACGCCTTTGTCGCAATTGATCTGCCTATTGATTGACACCGCCATTTCCGGGCTTGACCGTCGACAACTCTCACAGCTCGTGTACTAGGTGCCCGCGCCTGAACTGCGACTGACCAACACACCCCCTAGTAGATCCGTACCTCATTACGAATTACGTGCGTGCGCCAAGCGATGACTGGGTTGACGGCGACAATGATGACACGACTTGCCTTCCATAGGACGGGCCCGTCCCCCTTTGGGCTGTGTCCCCGCAAATCGTATCGCTCTCTAGCATCTTTTCACAGACAATGAACATGTCCAACCTCGGCGTACAGTCACTCGCACGGTACCGCTACCCTTGTGCGACCCTGAACTGGAAAGGTCACGATCCGGATCAGGATCACGGATCAAGAACAGCAGCGCGCCATAAAATAGACGACGCATGTGCTGATTGATACATGATGATGACATGCTGGCCCTTTGTGACGCCAATCAACAACAATAATCCGGTAAGCCCAGAAAAAAAAGCGCGGCCAATGTCATTGCAATCTCGCAACACTTCCCAAACATCCGGCTTTACACCCACGCCCACTACGCTGCCAACGCACACACCCTTTTGCTTGCCCATCACTCGCGGCAAAAAAAAATTGGCCCCAAGAATGCAATGCCAGTAGTCCCGTACGTGCACGCGCACCCCTGGATTCTCCGATGCCCAGAAGTAAGAAAACTACACGGAGCGCGTAGCATAAACGATCTATCTTTGGTTCAAGTTGGAGGGTTATCCTGGGCCTTCGGTCAATGCCCATGTCTCGACACGTCCCGTAACCCAAACCCCTTGCCAAACATAATCAAGGCGTAAACTGCCGATGCCGTTTCCCGTCGTTCCTGTTGGAACCCTTTGAAGCTGCGGAACTCGATAGAACGGACTGGACAGCGAGGGTTACCATCGGGGGTGTGAGGTTTTTTTTTTAATGACCGGTGGCAAGGGTACAAGATGGCCTGGAGAAAATGGCTCCACGTCGTTTCTGCGCCGCGTCCAGCAAGGCCCAATTGCTTTCCACAATGTCCCATCCCATATCCGGCCATCCATGGAAGCCTGACGAGAGAGACTCATGCAAGTGCTTACGCACAGTGCAATCCTGTCTGACTGCAGAGGCCGAGTATTGCCCATACCCGGGCGGGTTGCGAAACTCAAATACCATTCCCTGGTTCTACTGCACCATAATCGCACCGTGTTGCTCGCGACTCCGGCCGCCTGCGCCTGCGCCATGCCCCATCCCAGCAGCTCACGCAAGCAAACAGACCAAAAGCCCTTATAGCCCAGGCGCAAAGTGTCCGGAGCAAACATGTGCCATGACTCGAGGCCGCAATCAAGCACCGTCGCGCTACGTCTCAGGATCAGATGTCGAGTTTCCAGTTTCGCCCAGGTCGCGACTCAGCGGGTCCCGTATCGGCCCATCCTCTCTTGGGTCTTGGTCTTGGGTCTTGGGACCTTCGGTCTTGGGTCTTGGGGTCTTGCTTGGGACCCCCGCCCACCGCCCCAGTAACCTGTATCCGGTGCAAAGTATTTGCTGGCTTTGTTCCGTGGGTTGGTTGGTTGGTTGCCCACCGCACTCGTCTCAGCTGGCCCGAGTCGAATACATCCAGGCCAACCCTTAAAAGGAACCATCTAACCCACCCCTGCAAGTCTGGCTCAGAGCCGACCGAAACGGCAACAGGCATTTTCAGCTCGGCTTGTTGGCACTGTGATAAGGTAGTTCAACAATAGCCCCCGGGTCAGCGCGCCACTCGCCGAATGTGTGTCGTATTGACCAGTTGTTCGCCGCTCTTACCGTCTTGTTGAGACAACCCGCTTTCTCGTGTCCAGCGCCCCCCAATGTCGCCTGCCAAGGTGCATAGCCTTTCTGTTGCGTCGACTTTCAAGCTTTTCCACTCAGGCGCCCCGAGCGCGTCGAATTAATTCCCTCAACCCGCGCCGCGCCCTGGTCAATGTATCGGGAAAGGTACCCCGTGTTGCTTCTCATCAAAAAAAAGTCTATCAACAATGCAACCCGAGGTGTTACCAAAAACCTCGGGCCGCTGGAACACACCCGGTTTTCACCATGTCTCGCCCTTTTGCGGCCTTGTGTTGCCGAAGCTGACACCTCAGAAATGACTAACAAACCATCGTAGGGAGTAGAGGCTCGTGAAACGTCGGCTGGGTCGCACCTAGTTGCAAGTGGTTGGAAGTGGTCCTCACTTGTTGGCTATGCACGGCACATGCGTGTGAAAAGCAGGTCTTGGATCTGGAGGCAAGCGAAACACAAATGGCTTGCATGCGCCCTGTAACCTTGAATCGTCTTTTCATTTCGCATTAGTCGACGCCCGTTGTCCATTTTTCTCTGGTGCAGGTCGAGAACCTTGTTGACTGCATCACAACCCTCTAGGTCAGACCTGGCTATCGATTTTGTCGAAACTCGTGTTGGTCCCTGCGAATTCTAATTTCGGAGTCGATGGATTTCGCGAAACAAATCGTGCATCCATCCGTTGGTTGCCACGGTTGAAGGATCAAGGAGGATCAGAGCCAACACTATTACAGCAACTCGAACACGTCAGCTTAAGTAGGTCGTATGACTTGCCCATTTGTACATTGTCATAAGTCGTGTCTTTCTCATAGCCTTTTCTTTATTTGATACATTATCCACCGCGTCCTCGACCTCGGCCCCCCCTACCCCGGCCCCGACCTCGTCCCCGTCCTCCTCCACGGCCGCCTTTCTTGCCTCCCCTAGCGCCCCTGTTGTCAAACCGTTCAAACAGTCTCTCTTCTCCAAAGGCGCCTTCTCCAAACCTCATAAAGTTGACTAGGCCACGGTCCACAATTGCCACGAGCACGTTACGGTGTCCATGCTTGAGGCGTTGGTACATACGGCCTGGCCCTTGCCACGCCGGTTTATTTGGCGGATCGTAAGGCGTTGACTCAAGAAGCGCCTCGATCTGCTCCAGCGATGGTACGCATGAGTCACCCGCATCAACAACCGCAATGCGGAAGTCGGGTGGTGGGGGGTTCTTCTTAGAGAAGGGAACACCCCCGGTCTTCCATACGTGGAAGAATATTCGGAAGGGCTCTTCCGGAGAATGCACTTCTGCAGGCGTAGGCAGCGGTTTATGGCGTGGGAGAATCGCCAGCTGCTGATATATGGGTCGGTAGGCACGATAGAGTCCTGGCTGGACGAGGGGCCCGGATGGCTGCTGCCTTGGCCGCGCGTCCTGGCTGACGAAGGAGAACAGCCACTCCCACAGTGTCTTGGCGGGGGGTGTCGGTGGTATTGATTGGGGTTCCAGAGGTGCACGTAGAACATGGAAGCCTGCTCGTTTCAGATGCGAGAAGACATGATACTTAGGGAGCGAGATCTTGCCGCTCTCGCCATCGTGCCCGATGAAGAGGGAGTAGGCTGCCTCGAGACTTAGCGGCAGTCCGGCATCGTAATCGTCCGGCCCGAGATCGCAGTTTGGACTCGCCCGCAGCCTCAGCCTTGGGGAGCAGTTCCTCCAGTTGCCGGTTTGGCCACCATAGGTCGACGGTCCCGCGCTCGACCAGGTAGATAGCCTCCTCCGGCAGGAGCCAAAGCCGTCCAGCACCAGCTCGCTCGACCTTGGCTGGTACCGCACGCCCAATGTCTTTTTGCCAGTTTCCTCGCTCGTGCTCCATTACGACAACTCTGTCTCGTAGCCACAGCCCTTCTTGCTCTCCGGCCTCTTCAAGGTCCGCCCACCAGTCCGGGAAGCACCAGCCTCGCACCCAGGCCTCTTCTCGGTGTATTCTCGTGTAGCTCAACACATTGTCCATAACATTGCGGCTCGCCTCAAGTAGGTTGTCCTGCGCCCGGGTGCCGTGTGATTCAAAATCTTTCTCGCCCTTGCGGATCGCCTTGCTTGAAACACCAGTTTTATCGAACATGGACAAGAAAAGCTTGTAGTCGGGGGTATCTTCGTCGGCATCATCGGGAGCTGCAGCACCAGGGTTGGTCGCAGGGAGTGCGCCCGTCGCATTGGGATTGTCGTCGTCGTCGAACGCCATCGCTAACTTTTAATTAGGGTCGTTCGGGCAGCTGGGGGAAGGTCAGGCAACCATGCTGCGCTGCTGATGTTCGTTGTTGGAATCGTGGTTGTGGTAGAAGGAAAACAGTTGCGAGGCTGCGAAGCCTTGTTCTACCCCACCATGTGGATGCAGCACATTTGCCCCCTTTCTTAAGTGAGTATATCTCGCAACCCCTTCATCAATAGGCAACTTGGCCGAGTGGTTAAGGCGCTGTGTTTAGGTTCTCTATCAGAAACCAGACCCGCAGTGGGAAACCGCGCAGGTTCGAACCCTGCAGTTGTCATAAAACTTCTTTTTTGCTCTTCGATACCCTCTCTGAGTTCAACGAAATGCTTTTTCAATGTGTTAGGTATGATAATGCACACTCTTTTTTGATATCTCGGTTGATTCGTGGTGCATCAATCACCATGACGTTACAACCAGTGAGGCGGGCGCTGTTGTGCAAACCTTGGCCAATTAATCGGTACACATCACAGTCTTGAACTATTCCAGAATGGGAAAGGCGTCCCTTCGAACAGCAGCCCCACTTCCAGATGTTTCTGTTTCCATCGCAGAGCATATGCATACGAAGGCCGACAACCTTCAACTCGGTCACAACCACAAGGCACAGATGTCGTCCCATCAACATATTGTATATAAGTAACATTTATGGCTATGTCGTCGCCGTAGGTGGGTGAAGAGGGTCATATGTAACCAACATACACGAGGTAGCAGTGTAGGTGATGAGACTAGGTGAGTGCACAAGGAGGAGCTGGTTGATCATGGCATGGCAGAGGGTTGACGGCGGGTTTGGTTTAACTTCACCTGTAACCAGCAAACCATACGGAAGTGTATGTTGTATTGTGTAAACATCAAGTAACTAAGTCTGTAATAAGTAGTAGAGAATTTAAAAACAACATTTTACCGTCAAGTACGTTTCCTGCTATAGTCTCGTTTCTGATTGAGAACCTAACTATGGCGCGCCTTAATCCCTAGTCAAGTGCTTCTGAAGGACGTAATTCGAATTAAATTTCTTCAAGGGCAGTAGCAGACGTATATGCACTCATGCGGTAGGGTAAGGCAAGCCTTTACAGCCTCGCATCAGGTTTCTATCCACTCGGGACTTGGGGGTAATTTATTGGGGATAATTGCTAGGAGCAGGAGTGAGTGTAGGTGAACATCTCGAATCGGTTTTCTATATCTTCTTTAGCATCATTTCTATATAGTTTGTGCCTCTGCGTTAGTTCTGATCTTAAAATAGATCGGGCTTCCATTCAATACCACGGGGAGGCTGCAAAGTCCGACTTCGTGTCCAACCCCAAGGGCAGCGAAAACGCTGGCAGAGTGATCTTTGGTCAAATGATCAAGGCCAAAACAGAACAAATAATCCAAAAGACAACCGGCAACATCTGCAAGAGAAAATATCGGAAGCACATACGCACCTGTCCTATCATTTGGTGGGAGAGGCCAGAGGACTAGTCAGCCCGAAACTTGTCCTTGATCGCGTGCCTCTTATATCCTTTTCTTCCAGTCTGTCCGCGAATGAAGCAGATTCAGGGCATTCAGGACTGATATCCATATATCTGAGCGGTGGTGACAGTGTTAAGGGGTGCGGTCACGGGAGCAAAGGGCACAGGGACGGATGAGGGGATGAGAACTGTAGCGGGGCGGGAGTCATGGAGACAGCTGTGAAAAGGACGGGGATAGAAATAGTTCCTGGTGCGCGGACCGTCAGTAGGACTGATACCGTCGCTTGGGAGCTGCGTGCGAGCTGCGTGCGATCCCGTTTCTCTGGGAGATGGGGGCCCTTCGGGGCTGGGTGACGAAGTCGGACTCTGCACCTCCCCGTGGTGTTGCCTGGAATCCGACTCAAGCTGGAGCCAACGCAGAGATGCAATCTAGATAGAAACTGTCAATAGTGGAAGAAAGCCGTCTTCTTGTGCATACAGCTTATCGTCTTCGTTGTCCATTGATGTGTCGTGTTTTGTTGGACTCGTATATGTGGGAACAGTTGATGAGGAGAGCAAAGTAGTGGGCTTAAGTCAACTTCAAATCAATCTCATGTCATGCTTTTTATTCATTGCTGCGTCTAACTTCTTTCAAATTGATATCATCCGCTACCTCTCTTCGGTCTCCTTCTTCGCAGCCTCTGCCGCATCTGCCGCCTTCTGATCATCCTCCTTCTTTTGATCCTCCTCATAGCCCTCGAGCTTCATATCCTTGAGACCCAACTCCTCTTCCTCTTCATCCGTTCGGGTGTAATTCTCCCGCTTGATGCTAGGGTCGGGTGCGGGGGGGTCGACTAGAGGCTGGATGAAGCTGCTGGCAAAGGGGTCGGTAAGAATGATAGTAAAGGGCTTCTCGCCAGCGATGGCGGCGTCGAGGCCGGCGAAGAACTCGTCCCACTGGGTTTTTTCTTGGGACTGGACAGAGTCACCGCCGTTGCCGTTGAACTCAAAAATCTGGCTGTGGAGGTCGTTGCGGACATTTGTAAGAAGACCCTCAACGGTAGTGAAGCGGCCGCCCAGGGTACCCGGGTTGACCTGGAGCTGGAGCTCGGGGCACTCAAGAGCGCATGTCTCGCTCTTGAGAATATCACGGGCGAGGTCGGTGTTGTCCTTGACGAAGAGGGTAATCTTCTCGCCGAGCTCGGGAATCTCGCCACCTGTCTTCACATCGTTGGAGCGGTATCCGCAGTCCTCGCAAACAGTCGACATGAGAACGACTTGCTTGAAGTGGGGAATGTCAACCATCTTCATGTGAGTAGTGCATGGGTGCATGCAGCCAGGGCATGATGCAGGGAAACTGTAGACCTCGTTAGGAATGATGTCGCCCTCGGCGGTCAATCCAGGGTTGGGGAGGTTGGTGCCAGCGCTGGGATCGGAGTCGGAGAGACCCAGAGCCGCGTTCTGCTCGGGAGTTCGGGCAAACTCGTGCTTCTCCCACTTGCCCACGCCGTCCTTCAGGTCAGGGGCGATGAACGAGTTGCCGGCAGGGTCGTCGATATATAAGCGGAAAGGGAACGATTCGCCAGCCAACATGGCACGACCCTTGGTAATAATCTCAGCGATCTTGGGGTACAGCTCGGGAGTCTGCTCCTTGCGTGCCTCCTGTCCCATCTCAAGGTCTTCCATGACGGTGCTGAGGAGACCCTCGACATTTGTCAGCTGGCCACGACCAGCAGGGATCTCGAGATCCAGCTCGATGAACTTGACGGTAGCGGTATCCGACTTGACAACCTGGCGGCCAAAGTCACCGAGGGCAGTCAAGCGCAACTCGTAGTGGGTTCCCTTGGGCTGGACGGTTCCAGCCGCCTGGATTTCGTTGTTCTGGAGGTTGCAGTGCTCGCAGGAGAATGACATGATGACGATTTCGCGGAAGTAAGGGATCGCAGTGAGGAGAAGGCGGGTCATGCCCTAGGTGCAGTTAGCATCGGTAGCAGGACATAAGATATCGCAGCAACTCACATTCTCGCCACAGTTCATACAGAGCGACTCAATCTCCTCGACGGCCCGGTGGTCGTCATCTTCGTCTTCGGTGCCATCTACGACGGGTGCAAGGTTCTTGACCTTATCGCCGATGGTCTCGAAGAAATCCTGGGGGTTTTGCTTGGTCACTTCGTCGGTCGCCATTTTTGCAATCGGGTCGTGATGTTTGTGATGGGGAAGTCGTTTGTTGGTTAGACAGACGATGGAGGGGCAGCGAAATTTTTGGAGGGGCAACTCGACGTTATGTCATGCTGGGCCTGGGCGCATGGGCGTCGGTGGGCGCCTGTGGAAGCCAGCGGGCGCAGGTGCTGAAAGCAGACGCTGGAAGCAGACGCTAGAAGATTCGCGCGTCTGCGGGCGCGGCCTGACATATGACGGCATGGTCCCGATTGACTCTTTGCCGGGGTAAACCGAATGGAGGCCGTGGAAATGGTCCGGTTCTGACTCATTTCATAAAGTGAACAAGGCTGAGCGGGTTGGCCGCCTGTTGTCCCGACAGAAGAGCCTGCAATCCGGCTTTGCGGTTCTTGGCCCGCTTCTTGCTGCTGGAATTCGCCGTCGGCTTAGGCGCATCTGGAGCTGCTGGCTTCTTGATCTTGGTCGGTGCCTTAGCCTTTAGTCGTATAGCAGGACCTGGGGATGGAAGCGTGATCTTGGTATCTCGTTGACAGTTGGCGCAGTGCAAGATCCTAGTTTTGCTGGTTGTCTTGGAAGCCTTGGTCAAACCCGTTGAGCGTACGCTGGCAGTCGAACGGGAGGTCGGTCCCTTCGTCTTCCTTCGCGAAGTCTTACGCGTCTCGGGTTTCATCATCGTCCCCCAATTTGTGATGGGAATGATGCCACAGCCACCGCATGCGCGCTGCAGTTGAGTCTCGGATTGGGGGACGCCATGTTCATCGAGGAGTTGGTTCCGGTGGCTCATGAGATAGGCTGAAGTCTCGGGGGCGGTCATGCGGAGAAGGTAGGCCGCATTGGTGAGATAGTTGGCCGTCCCAGGGACGTCTTCGAGGGCCATTTTTCAATGGGTGGAACAGTCTTGTGTCCCGGCTTCTAGGCCTTGTCTGGTGTCGTGAAAGAATGAGATGACGGTGATGCTTGAAGCTTCGACCTTGAGAGCACAGACCTAAGCCACAGAGGCGTGGCTGGTCGAAGATGTGGCTCACCAGCCCTAGTTCTTCATGAGTGCATACCCTATAACCATTCCCTCACCAACTAGAAAACGCCTGAAGGAATGTCTCTACTCCGATAACATTTGATTTGAGTCCTAATTGACTACACTCGCCGAATCTCCCATTTGATTTCCTTGATGCTTACCTCATCACCCGCCTTTTCATCATAGTCATACCATTCGCCATCCACCAACTCGATTCCAGTAAACTTGGTTGTAGTTTCCAATCCATCTGCCAACCAGTCACCCTGCCATTCGTCAGTAAACAAGCCAAGTTCGCAGCCAAATCACGTACCTCTGCCTTGAACTCAGTAAACTCCAAGCCACGACAGTCAAACTCAAGAATCTTCTGGGATTTGGGCGGCTCTCCTTGCTCATAAGCCACAGGCGCTGCCTTGATAGAGGCGGTTGATTCTCGCTGTATTGCCCTGTTAGCAACTGGCAATGCGGGATCGAAGGCTACAACCTTGCAATTCTTGCACCTCCACACAAAGTTGGCCTCGCCTCGGCTGCCGCTCATCTCGTTGGTTTCCTAAGAGGGTGAGTGTTGGCCACGCAACATCGCCACGGCCTGACTCACAAATCGGTTCACCCCGATATAGTTGGCATGTGTCTCACGGCATGAAGTACACTGGACCTTGAACATGTACCAGAACGGGTTATCCTGGGTATCATCTGGCCGCAGATTGGTGACGCTATGAGATTGATGCTCAGTCAATGAAGTTCACAACTCAGTGTCGTTGGCAATATGAAGAGGTGTTGGCACATACCCTGCCAGCTCGGCGTTGAGCACGAGGGTAAACATTTTATACTGAAGAGGTCGAGTGTCGCGGAAACTTGAGGTCTGAGCAAGGCGGTTTGTCAAGGCAGGGCTATCTTGAGAGTGAAAAGCAGCAGATGCTGAAAGCTACGAAGCACTGCAAGTGACGCATGGTGGGGTAAGGTGGGGTGTGAGAATAGTGGCGGACGGCCAGGATCGACAGCAGCACGTGACTGGGACAATCGTACCATCAACGACTGGTCAATTTCTTGCCTCAGCACCGCGAAACACCTCAGTTGATGGGCCGCCAGCGCCAGCGCCAATTCACCCCAACAATGTCCTAAAAGCGAATAATTCCGGTCATGCAATCTCTATGGTCGAGAGCCGGCCAGGCTCACCGCTGCGGCTGCAGAGTTTGCGATACCGCCGTCAGCGCCCTCGGCCGCCGAGTGACAACAGCCACGACTCGACCACGAAAGCCGACCTTTGCCGAAGCCTTCACTGCATGTTACAGTACCATGTTTGCAAGCGCCGCCGTCGTCGATGCCATTCGAAAAGAAGATAGGAGTCGGGATTTGGACCGCCAATTGGAGGACGCCAGGCGTGAGCTGGCCGAAGCGCAATTGTTACGGGCAATGGAGACGGACCGGATCACAGGAAGACTCGACGTCGACCAACCCGTATTGACGTCCGATCAAATGGAGGAACTATGGGCGTCATTAAAGGAGGTATATACCAGCCGCCCATTCATGAAGGAATCCTACAAACCAGTTACCCTGAGCGTGTCCGAGCTCCTCACACGACTTCACGAAGACCACTATCACAAACCCGACTGGCCGACGATGCGAAAGCTGAGGCAGACGGACTACGAACGCATTGAACTCGCCATATTGGCGGAAGAGGTGGATGCGAGTCTTCCTCGCCGGGAAGTGAAAACTCGTGCTCAGCTACATGCCGACTCGAGAACGATCGTGCACCTAATTCGTCAACTTCTTAAGCGTGCCCATCTCAGTCAGAGATCCGGACCCCCGAGTCCGAGTTACGACGAAGCCTCCCTAATGGTCAAGCGATTCACGCAACCATTTACATTTGCCACGATTGATCCCGAGGCAGCGCAACGAAACAGATCCTTGTTGAATCAGCAACTTCGAGAGATTATCAGCTCCCCCACACTGGGGCTGAAGGAGATGGTGGGCAGAGTCTGTTACAACCTGCTTGTGGCTCCCTACCTACCAGATATGCACACATACAACACTCTGATCGTTACCTTTGATAAGACCGGACACAAAAACCTGGCCGAGTCCCTGGTCAACTCATTTTTTTATAAACGCCGCCTGATACCTACACCATCCACCTTTGTCGCCATTGTAAACCATTACAAGAAGTCGAACAATGCCTGGCGATTCCTTCGCACGGTTGCTTGTATTACCGGACTCGATGCAGAGACTGGTGCCAAAGTGGGACGGAGACTGGTAGAAGAAATCGAGCAATACCAGACATCAAAGGAGTGGAGGACTGGGAAGGGCACGACACTCAATGGCGATTGGGTATACAAAAACCTTCCTCTGGACCAACCTCTGGTAGAGGCCATCATCAAGGGGCTTCTTCATTTCAATTTTTTCGACCAAGCTGCGGTCTTCATGGTGAGCTGCATGAAAGCCAGTGTTTCATTGAACACGAAAATCGTTCAGCAAGTATTTGACGAGTGCATTCTTGCTCTGGACTGGAGGGCTGCATTGCGCCTGGTTCGAGGTTTCACAGATCGCCCAAACGGCATCCCTTTGTTGATTCTCAATCGAGGCGATGATGTTGCGTACCTCGTCAGCCGAATCCGCGTTCTCATTGACGTTTGTGGCCTCAGTCCTGGCCAGAGGGGTTCCAAGTCAGCACTGGCCAGCTTGAATATCTCCAGCACCAAGTTCAGTCAGTTCCTGGAAGCTTTAGACCAAGCCGATGCTACCTCGGCATTGAACATGGATGGCTCAAGCAACAATTTAGCCCTGTTTGAACCCGACCAAGTTGCGAGTTCTTTAAGGAGTCGGCTGCTGCAAATCGAAAGCATGTTTCGGGAGCAGAAATTTGTGGAAAAAACGACGCGGGGTATTGAGAGCAAACTCATGTACCCGG
The DNA here is from genome assembly GCA_014621425.1 of Cylindrodendrum hubeiense. Lineage (NCBI taxonomy): Eukaryota > Fungi > Ascomycota > Sordariomycetes > Hypocreales > Nectriaceae > Cylindrodendrum > Cylindrodendrum hubeiense. The sequence continues at coordinate 21,072 of JAANBB010000427.1, read as the reverse complement.
ACTTTTCTATGGAGTTCCGTATCTCGATGGCCTTCCACATTGGGGAGTCTACGACGAAGCGCTCACTTGTGCTGAACCAGGAGTACTCTGAGCTGTTGACGCCGAGGATTGAGCAGGCCGGAATTAAGACAAGGCTGCGGGAGTGTGAGGACTTCCACAAATCCATTGAGTTGAGTTTAGAAAACAACATCGACCTAGAACAGAACATGGCGGAGTCACTAGAAAAGTCACTGGAAGAGCAAGTCAATGGAGGTGTAGCTCTGGGGACTGGAGAAGCAGCAATGGAAACACAACCAGATGCAGGCGCCCCAATACGGGCAGAGCAGAGGAAGGTTATGACAGAGTGGTTCACTCAGACGTCAAGGGGGTTACCCCTGCCGTCGGCCCAAGGCGAGTGACCAGTGTATTTGGTAGGGAGCTTCTTGATTGGATTGTTGTGAGGCGCAAAGAGCGAGAGAGACCAGAGATATCCCATCTAGAACAGCGATGTTTCACACGACACATGTACGTTAGAAGATGTTTAGTTGGCGTACATTACATTACATACCAGAGGCGTTTTGGCTCTTTGTATAGGTAGTTAAAAGATGAGGTTGAATTTGGAATTTGAACTTTGGCCAAAACCGCCAAAACCGCGACAGATGGACAGGGTGAAGAGGAGGAGGAGGACCCTGAAGGACCCTGACGACGGGCGTGCTTTGGTGCCAACTGCTAGCTAGCTACTGATGTCATGTGCCGCACGGCGTACGCTGTCCGCCCCTGCACCCGCCCACACACCCCCTTCTCTTTGACGGACGACAGGGGCGCCAATGACGGTGAGCTCTGGCAATGGCGATAGCGGCGACAGCGGCGACGGCCATTGGGTTGGGCGAGTGGACTGGGCGAGTGGATCGCTCGACAAGCAAGGCCCCGGGCCAATTGGCGAATGGGCGGTCTGCCGAGAGGCGCAACGCAGCAGCGGGAGCGTACGGAGTGAGCACGAGGACGAGGACGAGTCGAGTAGAGCCGAGCGCGGTAGACTTTGGGATGGATGTTGGTATGCGCTGGAAGCAAAAGAGGTCACGACGTGCTCAGAGCCGAGCAGAGGCAAATCGAGACCCTGGGGCTGCCCACTGTGCCCAGTCACGAGGCGCGCAGGGTCCACGGTCGCCAATGGCCGTCGAGAAGTGGTCCGCCGGCGCCCTGCTAGGAAGACGCCCCCTGGGGCCACAGTGCCAGAGGGCCACAGGGGCCGCGGGAGCCCTGGAGCATCTGGAAGCGACGGCTCTGCCAGTGGATCTGACTCCCCCACATTGGAATCATCGCCGCCTCGCCGCCTCACAATCCAGTGCCAGAGCCCCGGACATTCCCAGGGCATTTCACAAATTCCCCATCAAAATCTGCGCCTGGCTTCTGCTCGGCTTCTTCCTGAGTTCCTGCCACTTGTCAAACCTGGCGTGTCTCTCCTCGTCTTGTCTCATCCCGCCTTGTCCCGTCTCATCAATCCGAGCCGCTCTTCGATGGATCTCTTGTCTCTGTGCTTGTTTCCCATCGCATCTACCGCCTACTCTTGAGCGACGCCTCTCCGCCAGGTCCGCTGCGCTGCGAGGAGTTGCCTGTCTTGTCTACCTGCAGCCTGCCCTACCGAACCTCTCTTGTTCCGGCTCTCTTGTTCTGGCTCTCTCGTGCTTGAACTCTTCCGAGGCCTCACCTCGCGCCGCCGACATCATTGGCAATTGCCTCTTTCTTGTCCCCTTGTTCTCCGCTGTTGATTGGCTGTGGAACCATCTGAGCCGAGCTTGGATCGCGCATCTCATCTCTCTGATCCCCGTCACATCCGTCCGTCCACCAGGCGCCAGGGTCGCGATACCCCCCCACTATACGACTCGCGACTCGCGACTCACTTCCGCCTCGTTGGTCGTCGCCGCCATGAAGTTTGGCAGAAAGTAGGTTCACGGACTGGTCTCGTCAACCCCCCAGGTGTACTGAGAACCTCCAGCCTACCGCGTAACCAGGTCCCCGAGTGGGCGACCTCGTACATCAACTACAAGGGCCTAAAAAAGCTGGTGAAGGCTGCTGCTATTAAGGCAAGGAATGGTGAAAAGGTGGATACTGCAGGTGGGCGGCTTTGTCGACTTCGTCGGGGCTGAGCCTCTCCCCTAACTCCCCATCCAGAATTCTTCTTCGCCCTTGACCGGAATCTCGAAGATGTCGACTTCTTTTACAACAAGAAACTCGCCGAAGCCTGCCGTCGGCTCAACATCCTCTACAGCCGCTATGGTCGTGCTCCCGATGTCGTCGCCACTCTCGATCAGGATGAAGTTGAAGAAGTCATGGGCGCCCTCCTCGAGTTGAGGAGCCAACTACGTAACCTACAGTGGTTTGGCGAGATCAACCGCCGAGGCTTTGTCAAAATTACAAAGAAACTTGACAAAAAGGTTCCTGACACTGTCACCCAGCATCGATACATCTCCACCAAGGTTGACCCCAAGCCTTTTGCCAAGGAGGCTAACACCGCCAGACTGCTCGTCGAGATTAACAAATGGTTGTCCGTCCTTGCTGATGCTCAGAACTTTGATGACGCCATGTCGGATCACTCGACGCGCTCTCTAGGGCGGGCTTCCACCAAGGCTATGCTGAACTTACCTCAGGCGCAGCTTGATCTGTTTGACCAAGCTGTCCGCAATGACGATGTTTCGTCGCTCAAGAGCGGACTTGATGAAAACAATGTCGCTGTCGAGGAAGGCTCTCATATTCTTCTCTTAAACTTGCTTCAACGTTCTATCGCCGCTCGTTCAAAGGCATGCATTGCGTTCCTTCTTGGAAACATCAAGAGCCTTGATGAAACTGATGACATCAACGGTCGAAATTGCATTCATCGACTCGTCATTCACATCGGCCGTACCAAATCGTCACCGGAAGACCTGGACTCTAAGAAGTACCCGGTGCCTGCCGGTGCAGAATTCAGCAACAAGCATCTGCAACCCGCTGTCTCAACATCAACTCCGCTGAAGGCACTCAACACCAATGAGACCAAACTTTTGGGCAATGAGGATGAAGTTGTGCAGCTCTTCGTCTATCTACTTGACCAACTCCGCATAGAGCAGCGCATTGCTCTCCAGAGCCGAGACTCTTTTGGACGGATGCCTCTCCACTATGCGGCTCAGTTTGGATTCGTCATTGTTTGCCAGATTATCATGTCAAAGATGCAGGAGTGGAACCAATTCAATGTCAAGGATGGAATTGACGCCCCTGCGTGGCAGGATAATGACGGCTTTGCGCCTCTGCATCTCAGCGTCGTTGGCGGCCACCCCCTGACAACCCAGGCCCTCCTCAAAGGTGAAAACTGGCAAGGAAGCAGCGACGCCAAGGCGGAGATCCGAAAGGCCGTCTCCAAATCTGGTGCTGTCCTTGCTCTTGCAACCAAGTCCAACTACAGCACTATCGTCCAGATGCTTGTGGACGCAGGGGTTGACATCAATTGGAAGGATAAGACGAACGAAACTGCTCTTCACATTGCTGCCCGGTTCGGCCATGATGAATGTGCTCGGGTGATCTTGAAGGGCACCGAGTCCCAAAAGGCAGATCTAGAGGCCGCGGAAAACACATATGCCTGGACGCCCCTGCATGTTGCAGCCGTCGACGGAAAGCTCTCCGTTGCCCAGCTTCTTGTCGATGCTGGTGCGGACGTGTCACGCCCTGACTCGTCTGGTTGGATGGCAAAGGAACACGCGGCTCTAAGAGGCCATATGGACATTGCCCGCCTTCTTGAAACCCCTGTGGAGGAAGAGGAAACGAAGAGACCAGTTGAGACTCTGCAGCCCGCCCTTTCTTCCATTGACGAACGTCGCTCCAATGGAGCTAACGGTACTCCTCGACCTGCCGAGCCTGTCAAGAGCTTCGGTCATCGATACCTGACTGATGAGAGTCTCGTGCTCGTCAGTCTTGGATCCATGGATATGCGAAAGAACGTTGAACCTGTCAACTTGGATCGTGTACCACTCGCCGAGGCCCATACTACTCAGCTCGACACTGCGCTCTCCATTGTCGTCGCGGCATCGGGAGCTCAGGGTGAGCCGACCATCATTGATCTCCCTGTCCACGAGAACATCGCAACAGAGCCTGTCGTATTTACCACGACAGATGTCAGCAAGGTGAAATTGCTCTTTGACATCGTGCCCACGTACTCTGGGAGCGAGAAGAACAAGATTGGTCGCGGCGTAGCCCTCCTCTCATCCGTCAAACCAACGCTGGGTTCGCGTCGGATGAATCTCCAGGCAGATGTCATTGTCCCGATCATGTCAAGTAACCTCGAGGTTATCGGAACGGTCAACTTCAACTTCTCGGTCATCACCCCCTTCTACCACCCCAACATGGAAGTCACCTCGAGGCAGACATATTGGAAGAAACTAGCTTCGACCATGGTTATTGGGCATCGTGGTCTTGGTAAGAACGTCTCGTCCAACAGGTCTCTTCAGCTTGGTGAGAATACGCTGCCTTCTTTTATTGCAGCTGCCAACTTGGGTGCTCAATACGTCGAATTCGACGTCCAGTTGACAAAGGATCACGTCCCAGTCATCTACCACGACTTCCTCGTCAGCGAAACGGGAATTGATGCTCCTGTTCACACTTTGACCCTTGAGCAGTTCCTCCACATCAACCCAGACTCGCGCCGTGCCCCGAACCATGCTGAGACGGTACAGCCGAGTCAAGGCAAGAATGGCACCCGGGCCCGAAGTAACAGTTTTGCGCCAAAGCGCTCGCAATCAATGGGCTATGCTGGTAGTGGGCACGATGAGATGAACGAGCGCATGAAGCATACGAGAGACTTCAAATCCAAGGGCTACAAAGCCAACTCAAGAGGCAACTTTATCCAGGCGCCGTTTGCTACCCTAGAGGACCTTTTCCGCCAGCTCCCCGAAGACATTGGATTCAACATTGAGATGAAATACCCTATGCTCATGGAGAGCGAAGAGCATGAGATGGACACATACGCTGTAGAACTGAATTCGTTCTGCGACACGGTCCTTTCCAAGGTCTACGATCTGGCCGGCGAACGCCACATCATCTTCTCGTCGTTCAATCCCGACATCTGTCTCTGCCTGAGCTTCAAGCAGCCCTCGATCCCGATCCTGTTCCTCACCGATGCCGGGTGCTCTGATGTCTGTGACATTCGGGCGTCCTCTCTCCAGGAAGCCATTCGCTTCGCCAGCCGCTGGAACTTGTTGGGCATTGTGTCCGCTGCGGAACCGATGATCAACAGCCCACGGCTAGTGAGGGTCGTCAAAGAGAACGGATTGGTCTGCGTCAGCTACGGCGTGCAGAATAACGATCCAATTATGGTTCAGGTGAGTTTTATTGCCCATTTCACACACATCTAGATGTGTCCACAGCGGCCTCGCCGTCCACAGCATGGGACTAACAGATGCAACAGCGACAAGTAAAGCAGGGCATCGACGCAGTCATCGTTGACAGTGTCTTGGCCATCAGAAAGGGGCTTACGAGTGCGGACCCGCCGGCCGAGCCGCTGAACGGGACGTTGAGTGACCAACTGGCTGAGTTGAAGGTCAGCGGCAGCGATGGTCCCGGCTCTTGAGGATTGGGATCGGCACTGAATAATTATAGGCGCTACGTAGGGCAGGGGAGACCTAGCGACGGAAACCTAGCGACGGATACCTGGCAACGGGCTATGAAGACTAGAGTTTTCTTTCAACAATGAAAGGCCTCGCAAGACTAATTCAACCATGTCAACTTCCGATGTAACTCTGGAGGCGTAGTGTGCGGTGTGTGGTGTGTGGTGTGTAGTTTGTGGTTTGTGGTGTGTGCCGTATGGAGTATGGAGTATGGATGGAGATGATTCGAATGGAAGCACACGCAGCTGAACGCCACCGAGCATTGCCTCATGTCTCAGTCCCGCGGGCCCGCAGGAATAACCTTTGCCATGGCTGCTTGTCTCAGCGAAAGCGGCGCCTGTTCGTCATGGCAGCGGAGAAACATTGTATGTGAAGCTGCGGATCCGTACCAACGTTGCTTCAGATTGCCGCGTGCTTGTCGGCCGCCGCCCTGCGCAAGAGGATGGCACCCAGATGGCACCCTGACGGCAGCCAGATGGCATCCCAATTGCACCTAGATTGCGCCTGAATGTGCCTCTAAATGTGCCTCGCGTACGGGATGTGCCTCGCCCTGCCTACACGACGCGACCAACTAACTGAACAAGGTTCGCAGGGCTCGGAGCGCGGAGCGAGGACCAGGACAGGGTCGTACGATTCTGCAATTGCTCGAGGTCAATCAGAAACCAGGGACTCAGAAACCGGGGACTCAGAAACCAGGGGAGCCTCGTGCCGCTGCCACACCTTTCCAGTCCCCTTTTGTTTTTTCCTGCTTGCTTCCTTGCTGCTGGGGCTCTCCCGCGCTGGAGGGTCCTTGCCTCCTCGCGTGTCTCACCTGTCTCAAACCCGGTGGGAAAAAAACATGACGCGGTTCTTGGTTCCCCATCAGACACGACCCCGTACGATGCCCGCTTTCCGATGGCTTGTCTCTGTCCCATGTGATCTTTTCGGCCTTTGTTCCCTTTTCCCTTCTTTTCTTTTTCCGTACCCTTTTTATTTTTATTTTTATTTTTTCTTTCTTTCCCTCTCTCTCTCATCGCGGACGCTCGGTGGCTGGCTTCTGGTGCCGGATGTGTCTTGCCCTGTTTTGGGCGCTGTATGAGATATACAAGCCGAGTACCCGGTTGCGTATAGCGCAAGAAGTTCTCCTTCTGGACAAGTCTCGATCTGTTATGCGGCAGGAGACTGATGGGTGATAGACAGTGACAAGACAAATGACACGATGCGATGCTCCACTGGACGGCTCGTTTTCGCTCAGAAATGATAGCTCGCCCCTGCCGGGCGTCGAGTTTGACTGCGACGGTGCTGTCCCACCCTCGTTCGCCCCATGCTTTCCACAATCTACACTACTTCATGTACAATGAGGCGGCTAGGAGGTGCCATCGGCGATTTAGTTTGTTCCTTCTGTGCCACTCGGGAGAGGGACTGGACAGCGGAGACCACGGGCGTCGGAAGAGGGAGCTCTTAGTGGGAGGTTTGTTGGCGGGTCGGACGGAAGAGGGTGTAATGCTGGGAGCGTTGCAAAAAGCAAAGCGGCTTTCAAGCCGAAAGAGGCGACCAGCATCATCTGTGTCTGTCATTGTATGGGGAGGGGGCTGGACCTGGCGGGGCTGGACTAGACGACCTGCCTTGTTGTGTTGTTGTACAAAGCATGACAACCCTGGCCGCTGAGAGAAGCTGAGCGACGCTGAGAGCTGCGGACGCCGGATGTTGCACTATACGAAGCTGGGGAGCCTGGCCTGTCAGAACGCGGGCCAGCAACGTGATCATACCCCGGGACATGTTTCATCTGGGGGGCCATGGCCTGGGAAAGTCGCCGTCGCAACACGTTGTAACTGTGCCGCGATGGATTGGCAGGGCCAGTTGGGAAGTAGGGGATCAGCTCCGATAACCATGTATGCTGTACAGGGTAGCATCGCGAACCTGAAGCCGAGATGGGGCAGGGATGGGCGGCCCAAAGAGGAAGAGTCCACGAGACGGAGGATTTAAGCCGTCTCGCGCCCTGGCAATAGCATCACAGGGCGTGCTCTTGGCGTGGGTGCCGACCCCGTTCCCATCGAGACTCTCCCCACAGCGAAACAAAAAGAACCCTTACCGAAGGATACCGAAAGAGCCGGGGGGTGGATGCTGTTCCATCTGGGAGAGTAAGGCGATTGCCTCCCTAGGCAAGGCGCCATGGGCCGGGTTCCAGAAGGGGGTTTGTTCGGCTGCTACCTCGACGCGGTTTAGCACGCATTGATATTACAGTGGTGGCAGCGAGTCGGTCACCACTGACCACTGACCACTGGCCACCGCGGTACTGCGGTGACGGCCGTCACCGTCGGATGGCCCGTCGTCGTCTTAGTGTGACGTTGGTGATGGTGGTACAGAGTTGCACGCTGTAAGTCGGATGGTGGTGTGGCGGATGTAGTCTTGCGGTTCCGCGGCTGCTGACGGGATCCGCAGGCGACGGCCACGGTGACGGCCACGGCGACGGCCACGGCGACGCCTCTGAGACGTCCAACGGCTTCTGGTCGGCCACTGAAACCATCTGAAGGGCGCGAGACAGAGGCCGACTCAAGTGAGGAGTCAGGTCGACATTGACGAGTCGACTGCGCCACGACGGCGGGCGCGGGCGCGGGCTGCGGCGGCTGGGTGGCAAGACTAATCGCAGGCCGGGGGAGCCAACACGGCTAATAGGGAGGGAGACCTAGCTGCTAGGCTACCTACACAACTTACTATGTACTACGTACGACGAGCTACGTACTACGAGCTACGTACAGGACACTCGAGGGAGGCGGGGGGCAGCCCTAGTCGCTAGCCGCTGCGGTGTAACAGAAGCAGCGGAAGCCTCTGCGGAGTACACGCAGACTAATACCGACTGACTACAGACGGACTACAGACTGACTACAGACAAGCTACAGACAGACTACAGTACGTAAAAGAGATCCGCGGCCAGGATATCTTGCATGGTTGGGAAAGGGTTATCTCTAGTGGCGGGTCCGCATCTCCTCCCCCCTCCCGGCGTCTCTCAGCGTATCCCAGCGTATCCCAGTGCCAGTGACGGCCCCCCGGTGACACTCCAGCGTGCCGCCCCCCCCGCGAGAGAAGCCCCCTTTTTGCTTTTTCTGTCCTTCTCTCTCTCTTCTTCTCTCCGACTTTAATGCTAAATGCACTGTCAGCAGGGAGGGTGGGAAGGGAGGATGGGGGGCGTGGGTTGGCCCCGCTTGTTCCCTCTTGGCCGGCCCTGCATGCGTGACGTTCCGGGGGAGAGCGAGCAGCCCGAGGGATTCGCTGCGGCTCGAGGGAGGCTGAAGATGGGAACATCGACGTAGCCTTGGAAGTGCCGGTGAAGGGGACCTGCTGTCAGGTCTCACATTCCCGCAAAGCGGTGTGGCGGGCATTTGTGAGATACGGTACGGAGCACACGGAGTCGTCGGTTAGTTGGCAGTCAGTCTGTCGCCCGGAACTCCGTTCGTCATCACCTCCGTCGGAGTCCATCATGGTGTTTCTGGCCGGGGGGCGAATCTGATGCGGAGAGCCGACGGATCATGGACAGTGTCAGTGTACGACACAGCCAGAGACACGCAGATGCGCTCCGTCTCTCGCTGCACGCCCACTCCGCCAATCGACACCTGGGGGAAGCTCCAACGGTGAGACGGAATGCCACGAGGCACCGCGAGCACGAGATGCGATGCGGTGTCATCCAGAGATCAGCGTTGAGAACCGAGATCAGCACCACGCCCAGGCAGGCCCAACCAGTTCCAATCAGTCTTGTCCAGTCTTGTCCAGTCTTGTCCAGTCTTGTCCAGTCTTGTCCAGTCTTATCCAGTCCCATCCAGCCAGTCCCATCCAGGTCCCATCCAGTCCCATCCACTTCCAGCTTACTGAACGCGTGAATGACGACGCATTGGGAAAAGAGGCAATTATACGAAACCACGTACAGCTTCCGACACGTCAACTATCACCGTCACCACCACTCTCACTGCACTCCATCTACTCGTCTGCCACAATGTCGCACAACACTCCATATATCGATAGTCCAAACGGCCAGGCGGCCAAAATAGACGATGCCGCAAGACGCGGTACGGGGCGGGGCCGGACGACCGTCCACATCCCACATCCGAAAGAACCCACATGCAAGTTGATATGGCAGACCGGAACCCTCCATTTGCCGGCATCCGGAAGAGATGCAAAAACACCTTGTGCGCCTCCTGCAAGGGATCTATCCCATGGCCGCGGTACGGACTTGGCCCTCAGCAGGATGGCAAAATCGAGATCTGACATGTTTGCTTTTTTCTTCTCTCCCTTTTACCCGTTTCATTGGCCTGCCATCCACACTTGGCTGCGCTCGCCGAGCGTCACATTGGGATTGGGATTTTTTGTTGTTTCTTTCCATACCCAATGCAACCCGGTTTTCTTTTTTCTTGTGTTCCATGCTTTCTTCTTAGACTGCTTCTTCTGCTTCTTGACCATTCTCCGTTTCGAATTATTTTCTTTTGTCTCGCCTCAACGTCCACATCTTGCCATCCCCCCCACAACTAGTTCCGCTCAATTCGTTGCGTCTTATTCAAAAGCCATTATCAGCCCACTGACCTGTCTCAAGTGTGACAAGTGGATGACATGCCGCTGCCCACGCGGACGGCACGAGGGCGGCACGAGGTGGACAACGAGGCGAGCAAACCGAGGCCAGGATATCGGTGAAACAAAACCGATAGATTGCATGGAAGCGACTGAGACGGAGCCTTGCAGAAGCAAGCAGGTTGAGTGATGGCCAGCCGCAAAGCAGCAGTGGAGAAAACACCACCCAGGAAGAGACACTGACTGATAGTCGCCGGCCCTCGTGATCGGAGCTTTGTCGCTGACACCTTTGTGGCTTCATGGCCGTTGGCTCGTGGCATCTCGTCGATGACGCCTCTTGAAGCCATTCCCACTCAATTGTTCTATCATCCGGACTGTCCGAAACTGCCACGGGACATCCACATGGTTTCCGAGATGTCGTCTCTTTTCTGATTTCTGGTCCATGGCCCCATAACCACATTGCCAGCGCCCGATTATCGTCATACCCCCTAGTGTCAATTACGTTGAGACTCTACAGCACCGTCTACAGCCCCCATTTGCCCCGTCTCGCATTTCGCAATGCCGAGTTTCCCGTTATCGCGCAAATTGAACAGTCAACTGCATGATGGAGTTCCCCCCGCCGCGGACCCTCCACCCACCCCTTTTTTCTTCTTCGCTGAGGTGGGTGGCCCTTGAAGAAGCCTCTACCTCCTGCAGACCAACCTCAACTGCAGGCGCGTAGGGATGTATAGACTCATTCCAAAGGATCATTGTTTCAGTCTCGACAAGGCGAGGCCGTTGGTGGCACAGGACACCTTCACCGGAGCGTTGTCCATGATGCTGGAGACCAGGGGCGCGGTCCAGTATTTTCTCAACCGACCGCCCACGCCGCAAGGGTCATGACTCGTCGTCGATATCCATATTCTCGTCATCGTCTGTCGAATTGCCTCTGCTAGCTCCGTCGACCGCGGGGCAGAACGGGGGGAGTGACCGCTGAGCCTCCAACGGGAATCTTCCTTTTCTCACTAGGGAGCTCGACATGGACTCGGCCGATTGCTCAACGGGCACTAACTCCGACCGCTGGCTGGCTGGCTGGCTACCCTCCTCCTCTAAGGTTTGGGAATCGGGACTTGGCAAATGAATGACTTGAGAGAAAGTGGTGTGTGTACCCTGGACCGACCAGGACTTGTCGCTCCAGGTAGTGAGTACCTCTCCCGCCATCTAGACAGGGAGGACGATATAGCGCCAGTACAGGGTCATTGTATCGTTGTATCATTGCATGGCAGCGCCAAGTGCGGCGCGCTAGCCAGCCCGTATCCAGGAAAATTTCCTCGCCTGATATCCCACCTGCAGCTTGCGCCTTGCCTGCGTAGCTCAAGAGCTGCTGTGGGAGCAGCATGAACATGACCGTCAAGCTTGACAATGGCAGCGCTCGTGCCTGCATTTCCACTGTGTTCCCGTGCGCTTGGGGAAATTGACGATCAAGCTGCCATCATAGCTTTCGGGAACGCAGCGCCTCGTCTCAAAGCACAGGTCGCTGCGGGCCCATTGTCTGCGCGCGCTTGGCTGGCGATCGCCGCCCGCTCTGGTAAGATGACTTTGTCGTCGAGCGCCATGAGGCTGGGGTTGCGCATAACGATGATTTCCCGCCCTGCGCGGGGCTTCAGCACCGGCTCCAGCGCCAACGCCGTCCAGTAAAGTCGGTGACCCGCCGCCGTCAGCATTTCCTCGTCGACGCCGGGCTGAGGCTTCCCTATTTGCGGTGGCATGACGGTAGAGGTTTAGAGGAAGAGGGGTCTCGCCCGTCCACCCCATGGTGAATTGTCGGTGACAGGCTTGTCTCTACGGTCCGCCCCTCGACGGTCCGCATCTCTGGTCAATAGCCCGGCTGATCCCACGTTTTGGGATGGCCTTAGTTCCAATCCGGTGAGACTTAGCCCGTTGTGAAGGCCATCATTCGCCTGCTCTCTTGGTTCAGGTAGCTTACATGAGGTAAAAAATTTAAAAAGTCTCCGGCCGGGACTTGGCTTCACCTACTGCGGGTAGAAAGTTGTGGACCCAGAAGAGCGTGGCAGCCGTAGGACGAGAGTTTAGCCATGACAGGCAGGCAGGCAGGCAAGCAAGCAAGCAAGCAAGCAGGCGGGCAGGCAGGCGGGCAGGCGCGCCTACAGCGCGTACCTTTGGGACGTGGATTGCATGTCCCCCGGAAACCTGCACCACGGACAGCTGCAATACCTTTCACAGCTACACAGCGACGGCACTCCCCCTGGGAATTCACTGTGGATTGGCACGGTCGACGGTAGCCATAGGCTTGACGCCTGTTCGCGCGTGGGTATCTCATGCGGCTACTTGCCTTAGAACCAACGTGATGTGTCTCTAGCACAAGTATGCATCCTGTCCCTCGTAGATCACGGAGACCCCGACACATGCAGGCTTGGCACATCACCAAACCATATCAAGTCGCATCTTTCTGTCGCACAAAGCCGCCGAAGAAAACGTGACGGTGGAAAGGGTGTCCTAGACAATGTTGCTGGGCGCCGTCGATCGCTGAGTCGTCGATCGTCCACCTCGAGCGTCTGTGTACCCGGTTGCTCCATCTGGGGGAACGGATACCACTCAGAATCTCTTTCAATTCCTTGGGCATGCATGTCAGAGACAGCTCACACGGTGTCTATCCCCGTGCTTGTTGAAGAAGTAATTTGAGGATCCTCGGTAACACCAAACGGTTTCTGCAGCCTCTCAATGGACACAACAAAAGACATTTCAGCTACCTGCGATGACCACCCATCCAAGACACCAACTATCCAATTGTCCTCTCCATTGGCAGGATAAGGATAGGGACCTAAGAATGGTCTTGGGATCGACGCACTGGGCAACTTGTGGTGGTGTTGGGCACATGTCGCCTGGTGTTTCGTGCGCGCCCGGGAACTGCCGCAGAACGTGGTGCATGTCGCACGACAATAGGTGTGATGTGATAGGGATTCTCGCAAGAACAAACTTTGTTATCGGCAACGTGCCGGCTCTTCCAGCAACATCCATGCAGTTGATGCACCAATGAAGCACACACAAAAATCGTGTTAGCACGCTGATCATATCCAAATCATGGTGGGATTGAATCCCACCGCTTCACTGTCATGAACTGAACTGGGCCATCAGCGGGCCTTGCGGGTCGCCTCCACCTGTCATGAAGGCTTTGACCAGTGGTTCGACTCTTCCGCGGCTGTCGCAGAATTCAGGGCGCCATCCTTGGTGTTCCTACATATTCCCACCGTAGGCAGCATGTGGCTTGGTGCAAGGCAGGCCTCACTGCATGTCGAGGACCAACTCATGTTCTTGGGGGTTGGGCCGCTAGGTGCAGTCAAATCTCGCCTCAGTTGTGAATGACTCGTGAGCTTGAGGTAACCTTGTCAGATTGTCGATCTGTATATAGATCCTTCCACGGGAATCGACTGCCGTAATCTAATGGGTACCAAGAACTGGTCATGCTGATTCCTTTTTTCCCCATCGAAATGACTCGACTGGCGTGATTGACTCCCGCGGCATTGTGTGCGGTACGTATTCCATAGTGCTGGTCTATCGACAGTAAGGAAGCTTGGCAACGATCTTGGCAACGTTTTGTTTCCTTAGCTTGGCTTACTCTCCATAACGGGTCCCCAGCTCGCCAGGGACAAGGGGGTGAACGAGGAGAGTCCCCCTCAATGGCGTGTTAATTGCCCGATGTGCGCTAGTCGTCCATATCTAGCTTGTGGCGGATGGGCACCCCGGACATAGCTGTGGCTTTTGGAGGTGACGCTAGGCGTTGGCGTGAAGTCGACGTTGGCTGGCGGAGTGGTACAGAGGTACGTAAAAAGCCTCTTCGAGGTTGCGGAAATTGGAGTTAATGCGGTGCGCCCCGCCAGACCGTTCTCGATTTTGGGTCTGGGGAATCGCCACCAACCCAGATGAATGGACCAGGGTACCATCCCGTCCTGGCAGTCATTTCCAAGGTGAAGTTGTCCAATAGGCCAGCCCGCTCGTCCCCTGAACCTGGAACAGTCCGTGATTACATCCCTCCAGGGACCATCCTGGCTCAGTGTTTCAGATCATGCAAGCAGTCTTGACCGTGTCAAATACGACTCAGAATAGCGATGGTCTGGTCTGGAGGCAGCCAGCAGTCTGCGTTGGGATGGCTTCAGAATAATGAGGCTTACTGCAGCAGTAAACCTGGTGCGCGGACTGAAACCTGCCCCAAAGCAGGTGACGGCGTAGAAAGGGGGCAGAAAGGGTGTTGGTTGCGCATCGGTGATTTTGTCTTACACCCGCTATTGCTTTCTTGAATGTATTCTAAGTTCATGACAACGAGAAGGGCCGAGTCGAGCTTGTTCCTTAGCTAACTCATCTTGAAGACTTACCCGAATTTCATAAACAGTAGTTCGTGAGCTAAACCACGAATCGATCAAAGACAGGGAAGCCTTGATTGAGCATCGAAACTATCCAGCCATCGGTCGAGAGGCCGGCCACCTGCTCGTCATGGGCAGACATAATCGGGAAAGGGAGGATTGACCGATGCAGGCACCTGGGTATCGGCAGGGTCATCGCTGTTCCTGTCGAGGCCAGCATCTCGGTCGGCCCTGTAGTGTCTGCACTTACCCCGCGCTGCTCATAACCGTTCGACAGCTAACCAAAGCTGTCCAAGGCTGCATCGAGGTGAAGATTGGCAAAATGGGTCAGGGACCTGCGGGGCGGTTTGTGGCCTGATGGAAATCTATCTTTGTCACAGAGGCAGTTGTTTCGAGACCTAGCCAATAGACTCACATGATGGCGAGGACCACGCAGGAAATTGCTACTAGGAGACGTCAGAGCGGAGCAAATAGATACCAGACGACAGCTGTCCCGGATGGCCTTGATGGCAACTCAGTTGGTCTGAAGCCCGCGTTTGCTAGGCGGCGATACGGTGATGGGCCTTCATTTTGGCTAGGTTTGAGGCCGAGGATTCCTGGACAGCTTGACTCAGAAACCGTTGGACCGTGCTGTCCCGTACCTGCGTTGAATGTGTGGCTTGACTTGTCGACCATCTTGAGGCGGATTGAGTTTGTTGGAAAGCAATTCCGCAGTGGGGATTTTACCCCTGCTCTCACTCGAGATATCACTCTCGAAATTTGAAGTTTATTCTCAAGACCCATGTCCAAGGGTGTGAACCGTCGCATTGGACGGACAATTGGACACTATCACCGAATCTACTAGATATTAGTAAGAACCATCAGACCATGCATGACATGATAGATAAACTAGTCAGTCACCATCCCTTCTAGTCTGTGTGCTGGCTAGACTGGTCGTCAACCTCGATGTCGTTGAATGCCCTGGCTCAGTCTCTACAACCAGTGGAAAACTATCGGTAGCGCCAGAACTCTCAGACGATCCAGGCTCCGGCTAGGCCTTGGAAAGCCTGGCGTTTAGCATCAAGGTGGGCTGCTTGGGCAAGGCCATCTAGTCCCCAGAAGGGATTGCCGCCTGATTCCGATTGGCGTAGAGAGTGCCTGAGGGGAAGCCGATGGATTGCACGTGGCAGCCGTTGCCAAAATGTGACCATTGTTTTGGGCTGGTCTCAGGTCAGGTCATTGTGGGTCCCGGTCCGACGAAGCACTGGGTGCAGCGTGGGCACTACACAACAAACATATTAGTCCTAACCAGTGAAAGAGACATAGTAGTGAAAGCGCCATCGGGACCTATTTCTGGAGAGGGCCTGGCAAGCCCCAGGACCGATAGAGAGTGAGGCAGAGGAACGGCCCATCTTCAGATCAATGCTCAGCGCATTGGTGAGTTGAGGAAAAAATAGCCACTGGGGATCCACTTGCCGTCCGCTGCATCGGAGGTTCACGTACATAATGCCGTGGTTCGAGTTTCATCGCCTGATTGGGGAGCGTTAGTGGCCCCTCTGGGCGAGGGATCCCTGATCGAGGCCTCCGATAGTTGCGCTGCTGGCAAGGTCATGGGTGCGAGATAGAGCACAGAGTTTCAACTGAATGCATTTTGACAGACGTTGAGATGTGCAGTAGGGCTGTCCGGCCTCAGGCATGCACCCCCCCACCAGCGCCAACCAGTCAAGGCGCACTGGGGCATTTTCCTCAACACGCCAACGCAGGCCACACAAGAGATTGCGAGAAGGCACGTGTGCGGGCGTGGGATGGGGCTCAACACCCAGAGCAACGTTGCTCTTCAGGAGCCCAGGAGTCTAGGAGGCTACCCAAGACAAAGTTTTGCGGGTGGTTCATGGCGAGCGCTATAATCTCATGGCGGTTTTAGCCGTTGGCCTACGCCCGGCCGTGGCCTGTAGCACCTGTCAGCAGCAGTAAATTCCCGACAGAAATCGGGGTTGTCTGGAGCGCGTCCGGTTGGGCCGGCCCTCCCCGAAGCCGTTAACCGGTTTTACCGTTATTCCACGGTTGTTCGGCAGATTTCCGCTGATGCCGTGGATGGCAGGACGTAGATGACATGATCTAAGTGAAGTTTTTTTTGGGGCATATCGATCGGCTTCATCCTCCACAGACGTCACATTGCAGATTGCTGATCATGGGGTGCATTCGCGGGGACAGCAAGCACAAGCCCTGAACCATCACGCTACGGTCCTGCCAAGCATGTCCTGATGGCACTCTCATCCGCTCTCCTCATTGACAGAGATGGACTCGGAGGAGCAGTCGGGACGAGTCCTTGCGCTCCCCGTTGCCATTGTCCACACGGGTTCCCGCCCCGAGGGAGCTACTACCACAGTACCAAAAGTTCCTGCTGGTCCAAGTGCGCCATCAACGCGCCAACTATTCCGCCCAGAGCAAACCCGGGCTTAGGCCCAACCAAGTGTTGCATTAAGGTTGGAAATTGCGGGATGCTGTATAGAGCAAGTGCCATGATTGTCGACAAGCTACGAACACAGAGCGATCCGACGTTGGTAAAACGCTAGACTTACTTCAGACAAGACAACGTTTCTTGTGCGCAGCCGTCTGCCCGCATGCAACAGGTCTGTTGACTGTTGATCTCTCGGAGGAACGGCTTCGACGTGACCCCACCCAAAACGGCGATAACGCAGACGACTCGACGAGTCTGTGCAATCAATGCCAGAGGGAGAGACGATGGCGATGCGCCACATTTGGCCCCATTGCGTGCGTACCCCAAATAACTATCCCCACAACTTTAGTGTGCCGGAAGCACGCGTGAAATTCCCGCAGCGCCCGGATGGCTGCTCAGGGAGGTACGTACAGCATCTGCGACAGTGACTTGCAGGCCTGTCACGAAACACCATTGTGTGGTGTTTCAAGGCGGTGAAGTCGCTATCCCGACACTTCAAAGTATGGAGGGAACACCTAAGGCGGCGGCATGTGGGCGGCCGGTGAGAATCACACGTATGATTCACGGCACTTTGAATGGCCCAACATACTGGGATCGTCAGGATGCATCTGTTTAGGCCGTAGGAACCGCTTTGTTGCAGGGTTCAAACCTGCTCCCACGTGTAGCGTCAACCTGGTAACATGTTTAGAGCAGGGGC
Organism: Cylindrodendrum hubeiense; assembly: GCA_014621425.1. NCBI lineage: Eukaryota > Fungi > Ascomycota > Sordariomycetes > Hypocreales > Nectriaceae > Cylindrodendrum > Cylindrodendrum hubeiense. The sequence continues at coordinate 3,432 of JAANBB010000427.1, read as the reverse complement.
TTGGGCTGGTCTTTCGGCACTCGCCCTGACTAAGTCAGGGAATGGTTGCCAGCACGAGCCTTATGATCTGGTATCGATTCTAAACAGGGAGCCCAAGGGATGAAATCGACGTTATTCTGCGGACCGGCATAGGGCCGAGGATAGTAAGGGGGCACGCGCCGAAGTTTGTTTCACTGGCTATGATGGCTCTTTCTCCGTGTTAGTGCTTGCTTGTTGAGCGTCAAGGCTCTGGCAACCGCAATCTACTCAAGGCATGCGAGTGCCGAATGACGCAAAGCCAAGAAGCGGCTCATCACAATGATGGACGCGGCATTAGTCCGGAGTGTGATGAAGATAGGTCCGACTTCGAGGCATCATCCTTGTTGCAGGCGGCCAAAGCTTGAGATGCCAAAAATCAAGGCGCGAGCTATAGTTGTTTGAGTCTGATATAGGAAAACTGGAGCTGAAAATGATGGGCCGGGTGATGTAGCGGCACCTCTGAATCGTCGCTTTGACATGGCCTTGGTCTGCCACGTGAGGGAGGCGGACTGTGAGCCGCTCACAAGCTGGATGACATGATCACCACCCCGCTGCGCCCTGACGCTTGAGGTGGGGAGACCCCGGAGGCGTACGGAATTCTCCCACCATGAATCTTGGTTGTTGCTCGGTCCTCTGTGAAGCCCACTGTGAGGGCTCACGATGAAGTAGCGTCGTTGGGCCTTGAACCAGCGGTTATGCCAGGGCATTGGAGACACGAGATGGTACCTGCATTGTGGCCTGATAATTACATCGCCAATAGCTCAAAAAGGTATTGGCGCGTCGGGTTTGGCTTCATTAAAGAAACATCATGCTTCCGCTGGACCAAACCAACTAAGCGCGTCGGGCAGTGCATGCTAGTTGAGCCAATACCCGAAAATAAAAATATGGCTGATGAGAAGGTCAATGCTGCGCATGGAGGGAGATCCCGTCGTCCGACAATGGCGTGGGGTATGCAGGCAAGAGGCGCATGGGAAACATTGGGTTGAACGACGAGGTTGAAGTGCTTAGGCCTCGGGCGCCTTTGAGTTTGTTAGAGGGCGTCGCCTCACAACTGATCTGCCCGATCGATATGTTTGAAGTTGTGGAGGCGGTCGCTTGAAACATCGGAGTTTGGAGGTTGAGGTCCAGGATCGAATCGGTGCTAGCGGAAACCAGGGGGTTTCCCGCACCAGCAGGAGACCAGTTATCTTTTGGATAGCTCGAGTGCCTCCACCTGGGTTGCGACGTACGCCCTCCGGAGCCCACTAGGTGGTGAGGATCTGCCCACGTTGAGTGCTGTGGGTGATTTTGCAGCAGGGGACTGATGAACCAACCTCCAGTGTCACAGAAGATAGGGTTCATACAGACCGGTCTATGACGGGGAAGGGTGCGCCCGCGGTACTCGGCAGGCAAGGCAAAGTACCGGGCCAGGGGTCGTCGTTGGTCTGGCCGACGGGGAAACGCACCAGGATAAGGGCGAGCTTGGAGAAGAGCCCAAGTCAGGAACGGCAAGGTGACAATCGGCCGGGACGGACCAGGGTGTGGGCGGGTGTGGGTCGAGGTGGGTGTGGTGGAGATCTCTGGATCACCCTCTGGGTCCCTTTCTTGGTCGAGTTGAGCAGCTCCAGGTAGCTCTGGGCAGCTAGCTCTCTGTGTGTCTGCCTGTGTGCCCGCTGCGCGCAGTGGCTCGTTGGCCTCTGCGCCGCGTCTGAGTCGAGCATGTGCGCTCGTTCATCCCACCGTTGCTGGTACCCCTTCCATCTGAGCCTGGGCGGCAAAGCACGGGATGGATGATGCGGCATGGCATTGAGCGTATGCCGGAATGAGCCCTGCAGATTGAACCCCGCTCGGTGGAGGGACGCCTTGTTGACCGACGTGGATAGAGGCCCCGGGGGTGTGTTTCTTGATTTGAGATGGGCAACAGATAATGGTAATGAGCACGAGCAATAGATAGTCAACAATGGACAATGGGCAACGGGCGCTGGGCGCCCACCCGCCAGCAATGCCAGATCGGATGTGAGAGGCGGAGCTCAGTCGCCAGAAGCAAATCGTAGTCTCACGCCTGATACAACCTCAACACGCGACGCCGAGCGTCAGCGACACGCAGGATACGAGCCTTCACTCCGGGCCTGGGAGGATGAGCGACTGGGAGTTTCGGTAGATACCATGGTAGGTAGGTTACTAAGGTGAGGCCGGTATCTGTACCGAGTACGTACTGTGATAGAGGGGAGGCTAAGGATGGTGGGGTCGGAGATGCAGCAGTTAAGTGGAAGCCATCTCAGGCGGGAAAGGTACGGGGAGGTACACGGGGTGGCAGGTTGTACTGTGCCTTCTGTACATCGTACATCGTACATCGTACCTACCTCCATCGTACGTCGTCCCGCAGCCTCAACGAACCGCTCTGGCAAGGGTCCTGCAGCACTTTACTGTACGTTGCTCAGATCAATGTCCGTGAGCCCGTCGAGAGGAGAGGGTCCAAAAGCACCTGGTTGGTAGAGGCAGATGCCCAGGGGACGCACCTGGCGACATCCAGCGAGACCAATGTCACCCAGGATCACCCATCGTCACTCAGTGTCACCAGTTACTGCACGCCCTGCCCTACGACCCTATCCGCAGAGAACAGGAAGCTCTTTCCGGAACGTTAAGGTTGGCTGGGAGGCAAAAGCCCACCTCCACTTGGTGTACTTGAGTCACCCCTGATGCGGTCCCAGGCCCGCGCACACCACCTAGAGCCACACCTCCAGTTGCAACGCCCCTCCCCCCCGGTTGGCACCAAAGAAGCAGAGACAGATGCAGAAGCAGAGCGCAGCGCAGCGCAGACCTCAGACTCAGAACTCAGACCGCACAGAGGAGACAGCAGCTAGAGGACTGGCGCATGCATGCATGCAGTGTTCTCAGCCTTCCGGCGCCCTTTGGCGGGTCCAACCATCCCCTCTCTCCCTTGCTTTGGTCCTCGACGCCTTCGATGCAGCCCGCTCGGCTCCTTGTACCCTGGTTTTGGTCTGTCTGTCCATCTGGTCTGTTTGGTCCGTCTCGTCCTCTGGCCTGTTTGTCCGTCTGTCTGTCTGGCCTGCCTCCTGCGTGGGCCAACAGCCCGGCGCACTGTGTCTCTCGCATGCTCTTGATGTCTTTCAGACACTGCTGCTATCGATGAGTGTCCACGCCCGAGACCTGAGAATAAGCCCGTCATCCAATGGCCGTGCCGTCGTAGATGCGACGACGGGTCTGCCCCTAAGGTAATAAGAAGAGCCCCATGCTTCGCTCTGTCAAGACCGTACACGACCACTACCGCTCCATCTCTCTTGCAACTCACGCTACGCCGGACGCTACGCTGGGGACCACGCTGGGGACCACTATTCCAGCTCTCCCCTTCACCTTGACGTACCTAAGGTAAGTAGTGCCCGCCCCGTCTCCATCCCGCCCATCCCATGTCCA
>JAANBB010000426.1:0-33708 GCA_014621425.1 Cylindrodendrum hubeiense | reverse complement strand
GTGGTCCGACAACTATAGTGAAGCTGGACCGCGGTAGGTTGAGTGTTATATCTTGAAACACTGGTTCTGTTTCGCCTCGTAGTCTTAATGTGGCGTTTTGGAGCTCCACGACATTAACTTCCCCCATCAATTTATGAGAGTCATCGTCCCTTTTCGACTTTGTTTCAAACAAACGTTTATCCTCTTGGTTCTCTGAAAGGAGAAACTCTTGAATACGGCCAAAGCAAGCCAACGAGGCCACAAACTGTGGATAAGCGCCTGTGAGTTCCGCGATTGGTGTTGATATTAGGGCGACGATGGACAAGGAAGTAAAAGCTTGGGATACCGTGAAGCCATCAGGCCCGGATCGTGTCCAAAATACAGCAGCCGTAATTATAACAGCCGGTGTTAATTGGCTCGAGATATTCGCTGTGGTAAAGGTTAAATATTTGAAATATATCCATCGTGCAAGGCTTACCAATAGCAACAATCCAGACAATGTAAGCCCTGAATTTTTTTGACACGTCCAATTCGAGAACACGAAGATTACGGATTATACGTGCCATATGCCCTGTCATGCCGATCATCTTCAAGCTTTTGATCTGTGATAACATAGAAGAAGTCACAGAAACTCGTTCCTGCACTGCTTGGGCCCACTGGCCTCGAGCAGGGCCAATGCCGTCACTGACCTTTGAGGTCAAAAAGGTGCATACTAAGTTGAAGAAAAGTTAGATACGCCGTAGATTCTGTGCTGATCGAAAAACGACATGATGGTAGAGAATAGGTAGCTTACCGACAGCAGGAATAAAGATTGGAAAACAAGCAGCCTCGATCTGGCGCTCTAGCAGATAGATGGCTACCCCTAATTCTACAACGTTGGCCCAAACCTCATGGATCTCTTTGATACCAGTTGCTATCCCCTCGATATCGGTGCTCATGAGTGTAATTGCGGCCCCTCCACCCGCTACAGTTGCATCAAGCTTCGTTGTCTTCGCAAATATCAACCCAACAAGGCCGCCCCGCAGTGTTGTGATAATACGATAAATCAGGTGTTGGTACATTGTAGTCGATACCTAAAACACGTTAGAATCATGTTGACTGCTGATGCATTGTTATTTTCTCACTGAAAGCCCTAAGTAGATCAAGGCAGTGGCCCCAATTAACCCACCTGCAACCCCAGCAGAATCTTCACTCTGTGGTTCAATGACAAACTTGATGACCCTATTGACGAGAAATGGCTGGGCAAATTTAAAACCAGCAACAAATATACGAGGGATGATAGGAGAGACGTAGGGGATCCTAAATGCGGACCAAGTTGCTCCAAGAAGACAATACTTGGAGCCTTTACTCCTTCTCTCCCATGTTCTGGTTATTTCTGCCAGTAATAAGCCAGATGAGAACTTTTCGTCAATCTCTCCCAAATCTTCGACTCGAAGAAGACTGTGGAAACCCTTGACAAATAGGTTGTTGAGCCACCAGAAGATGGATCGATTGATTGGGCCGCTCGTGGTCTCAGCTGCCCAATCCTTTGCCTCTTTGCATAACAGCTGTCGCTTTGGATTTTCCTCCAAGGATAGGAGAACTAGTTTCGAGATGACGATGGTGACAAATAAAACGGCAATAGGGGTATTTGATTGTTGGTACCTCTGCAAGAAGAGAGATCGTGCTTGAGCGATGTCTAGGAGGATATACAGGAGGAGATATCCACCCAGCAGAAGGGAGGGCTTGATCGAGCGTCTATGCTCGAGGTGGGAAAGCGTCGTAGTAGCGCAGGCGTCCGCAAGACTCAATGCGGCTGCAGCGATAGCAACGCGTGTTCGCAATCTTTTCAACGTCCACAGAATGACTAACGCCAATCGAAGGCAGATGATAATGAGACAAGTCAACAATTTAGCGCGCAAAAGCCAGCCTGCACGAGCGACGATGGGTTTTCGATACAGTAATGCGATTCGCCGCACAGCCAAAACCAGAAAAATTGCACAAGGGAGAATCGAGAAAATACTCTGTTCAAAGATGAGCGTAAAGTCAAAGGACGATTCAAGACGGAGGCTGAAACCGCCGCTTCGGGGGCTGCTTTTAGCTTGCATATCTTCGCTATTGTTGTGGTATAGAGAGAGAACGCGTAAATGTGATTCCCGGAGTGTTTTGATAAAATTTCACGCGAAATCTAAGGACATAGAATTAAAGCGCAGTTCATATAAAAAGTAGCAAGGGATTGGCAAGGGTAGATCGAGCTCGGGGACACAACGGGCATGTGCTACATCAGTCACTTCAAAGATCACCAGATTACACACCATGCCACAAAGGTATATGACCCACCACACCCTTCCGAACCACACCACTTGGTACACCCACCACTCGCTGAAAACAGAGAATCCTTGGAATATCTTCTTGACCACCGTGGCATGTTGTCGGATATTAAATTCTGTTTTAAGGCGGTGGCGCTTCACGTATCTTAACCCCACTCACTCATATAAACATGTCCAGGGGTCGTCAAAGCCGCATTTTCCAACTTCAAGACCATCCCCGAGCCCGCCAAACGGCACGCGCGAATGGTTCTGGATTGCCCACTTCTTGACCTTGTCAAAGTTCCGACACTCATGGGATACTCTGGCTCTGGCTCTTATTTCGCCAGCCTGAGGGCTGTACTGAAAGATGTTGGGGTGATATCTGAGCTGCATTGCGCTGACTGCCGTATAACGTCTATACAGTGGTCTACGTGCTGAATACCCTTGTCCTGACCATGCTGAGCCCGAAGTGCGTCGTCGGCTTTCTCGTAACGAGTGTAAGGATTATACGTCATGTTCTAATGCTCTTCTAAAAAGTAATAAATGGCTATTCGAATTATGTCGATACAATGCAGATCATGGAAGATGTTTAGGTTAATCAAGTACCTGCTACCTTCGTACAACGCTTCAAGCGCGGGCTCGTTTGGCAGGAGACGGGCCTCGTCTTCGGTGACGTGGGTATTCATGTCTAACATAGCATATCCTCTTGTCAGACCGTCATGGCTTCAAAGGCTCCAGGGATATACTCCGGGCGAATCTTACGCGAGTATAAGTCCTTCCATAGTCGGTTGTTCTTTTCAGTAGGCGGCCCCTGATACTCCGTCACATCGTTATAGATGGAGCTGGCAAACACCTTATGGTCGTACTCGAGTGCGTCCTGCGCTGGATCTTCTAAATGATAAGCATGCAATTCTTGCTGACTTCGACTGCGACTAATAGAAGAATACTCGACGCTTACAGTAGAGAATCGTTGAACGCTCCAATGGCGTGAGATTTTTCTGTGCATCCATTTGGAAGAACCGTTACCCTGCTAAGGCATCACGGCAAGCCAGTGCGATGTTCATGTTTCCTGGCAGTGATTCACCCAAGAAGGCCAGTAGTGTAATTGTTTGTACTGTATTCCTTGGCGCTAGAAGATGTCCCGGAGGTTCGTTATCGCCGGGATATTCGAGTCTCAAACATGGAGATTTAGGACAAGAAAGCAATTTCTCGCGAGATTCGGTTATCTCTTCCATGGTTTTTCGAAGTAGGTGAGCGAACGCGCGATGGCCTCAGAAACATTGTTTGAGAACGGGTTAGAACGCCAGTCGTACAGGAATATTTCAGACGGAAGCATTTCTGAGATACATCCACACATATTGAAAAGTGCCCGAGCTCACCCAAACATAACATTCTTGGTTAGCGTAATGCAGGTCGATTGCTTGTGGAAGGTGGTCTTGATCTGTTGGCCATGTTGGCCACGTTGGCAGGCTGCGGAAACCCCTGGAAATTGCGGGTGATAAAGTGGAGAATGTTGACTCGCCATAGGATGGATTGATGGGACTTTTGATATGCACAACGCCGGTAAAATGCCAAGAACTAGGTATCCGTCCCATCATGCGTACAAAGATAAGACATGGCATGATACCTCCAAGGTTCAATTTATCTTCATCTCGCCAGGGTAAACTGACACAACGCAAATCAGATCATCCACGTACTCCGACACCCGGGCTTGAATTCTTTGACGTAGCCTTCGTTTAGGGACGAACTTGAGAGCACTGTAGGGTAAGCGAAAAACGTGAATGATCTTGTCCAGGATGAAGACGACCAACATCTCATAACAACCTCGGCCGAGGGTTTCGTACTTCCCGTAGTTGGTATTTAACCCATTCAAGTCAACGTATCTATAACCATTAACATTCTATTAAATATAAATATGATGAGTAGCTCTAGAACTATTGATACATACATTCGATACGTATAGAATAAGCACAAAGCACAGTTTATAATCACCAAATATTTGTACTTCCATCTTCAATATCCTTCTACTATTAAGTGAAAGAAAACAGACGGATACCAATAAATTAATGACGTTGCCAGACGGTTGCACTTTGGCTTTGGACCTTTACCAGCACTACACGGACAGACAGTCAAGGGCGAATTTAAGATACAACACCACAACGTGCCGAAAGATTTGGGGCTAAAGTGGATATATACTATTTATTTGGCATCCTTGGGCCAGAGAGCGCTCTGGGGTAGAGTTTTAAGTTCTCATTTGTTGCTAAACCATACAGTTCATCACCAAGGCTAACACGACTTGTCACGTCTTTCTGTAATTGGAGATGTCCAAGGAGATAAATGTCAGTAAGCACCACGTCAAGTAAACGAACTATTACTCACATTGAATTCAACTCCAAAGAGTGGAGTATAGGCACCAGGTTTCACAATGTTGTCTGCACGCTTTTCCCTGCTCCACTCCACAGGGTAGACATCAAGGCCGACGGTATCTTCGGTGTCTCTAGTGGACTCAATGCCCCGAGTCCCTGAGCCCACCTTGTTAATACCAGGGGCTGGTAGGGTCGACGCAGCAATCGCGAAAGACATGAGCGAAAAATGGTGGTGATGGATCTCATGTTGGATGGGGTATGGGCATGAAGAAATATTGTGGTAGGAGTAGTGATGATCTGATGGTGTTTTTGTTTGTGGTGGATGCCATTTTCTGTCTGGGGCATAAATGTGCTTCTTATACAATCATCAGTATCACCACATAATCGTCCTTGAGCATCGCTCTTCAATAGATTCACAGTATTCCGAGTATGTCCGGTAACCCCAAGGTAATATGCTGTGGCTTCCACTCAGTAATGCAATTTGCTCCTTACGGGTTGAAATCAGAGTTCCGTCCTAAATTGAGACCCATTTTCTCTTTCATGCATCCCAGGCAACAACAAATCAAGAAAGGCATGGAACAAAGGCCGAAATTCCGGGTTAATCATGTTGTTGGTTCTGCTTGTAAATGTGGATTTATTTTCGTTGCATATGTCACGAAAAACATCATGCATGTTGGTCCTTCCAAATTACATGGACCAGGGGATGACTGGTGTGTTCTCCATCAATTATTCCACACCTGAAACTCGCATTATCTTTTTCTTGAATAAGATTACACGTGATATTTTCCCTTATTACTAGGACATAATAAACGGTGCTGTCTCAAATGTGTTGTCACTGCGCTATGCCGGAATGCCGTCACGTCACTGACGCACCACGAGGTGGACTCGGAACTGGAAGAAACATGTCGTGAAGCGCGCTTTTTTCTGGTGATGGTTTGACAATCCAATAAAAGATTTGGCCTCAACCCGACCATTGCCACGTCACTGCCTCCTGATTATCTACTCTCTGCTTCGTATCTTCCTCCTTGACAGGGTGTGGGATAAAATACTTTATCGAATGTCATTATGATATTGACTACGACGAATATTTATACCCCACTATCAATACCTCCAACCAGATTTCTAATTCGACCTTTGTTCTGACATGATAAGCTACGCGAAAATCATGTGTTGGGTCGAGGTCGCGCCTCTGTTAGTTGCACAACAGGCCCTGATGTTGCCACGCTCTATTTTTCGCTCCGCTCATGCCCTTTGTAATTGCAACCTACGATGGGCTTCTCCAAATGTCGAGAAATCCGCTCGTATGTTTAATGGCTATCCTTGGAGCGCAAGATGCGCTATTGAATTTACTTCTTATTTTGGAGACTACCCGAGCTTCTGCGAATCAGAGTAATTACAAATCAAGTTCTCGGTGAGATATTTGTCCAGCGAGCAGAAGTTTATGTGACCAAGAGTCTCTAGAATACCAAGAGCGTCACGTATCTTTTCATATTCTTTATTCTAAAGGAAACTCTGTGAGCTCCCACCGGCAAGCTACTCTAGACTCTGTGGGTCTCCGCCTCTCGGTAGATCAGACAACGACGCTGAGCTTGATGCCTCGTTAAAGCATAATGGACGTAGTCACCGCAATACCTTTTGCATTCCATGGATTGTCTGGAATATATATTTGGTCGTCCTGGTAGCATTTCTCCTTGTATCTAAAGATCGGAAGCCAATTTCTAGGTCAAAGCTGCTTCGATGTTACTGCGGAACCACTGTGAAGGAGGCAATGACTTTTGACTGCCAGTATGATGGAATTTCTGTTTCCTGGTTGCCATAGCACTGTATCGACAGCGAATTAACAGCTGAGTTCTACGCCGTAAATTCAGATACTGGGAGAGAGTGGGCCGATCGTAACGCCACGCACAGGCTTACAGAGCAGGAAGTCAGTATGCTTGTGAATCGGTTGAGAGTGGATAGTGTATTTTACTCTAGTTAAGGGTTTCACTTAGCTCACTGCAGCTTTTATTAGTGTAAAGAGTACTGAATGCGGGCCAGGGGCTTAACGGTAGAAGAGCGATATGATAAAGAAAGTCACATTAAGCATTGTCATGAGATCTCTATGACTAATCTTCTATTAGATAGGGTCAATTGGTTATTGATTGAGAGTTGCAGGGTAGGACCGACATATCTCGGTCATATTCATTCGTATTCTCGAGCTTGAAAAGTTATTGTGAGTGTTTGGTAGTAGATATGTTAGTAAGCTCAATTTACGTCCTTTTTAGTCCATTTTTGCGACATTGTAATGTGACCAACTGGATCAGATGATGGTCGTTAATAGTATTAGTCAGGCTAATATATTTTATCCACTTTAAGAGTCTTTTACCTGTGACTTCATCAATATTGCGGACGCATCGCTATTATTCGGGTAATACCAGTCATAGTGCCTACTTTTGGTGGGTTGGTTGTTGTGTCTTTGACTGTCTCTTGTGCCCGCCGCCCACACAGTATTATATTGATAATTATCATCTTTAGCCCGGAATGTACCACATCATTTTAATGTTATGGGCTCTCCTTCCAAATACAGTGGCACTCATCAAATCTCTTTCTAGCACCTCACTGCGTTATCCCATACTATGAAGCAACTCTTGCTTACATTTGATTTCCTTCTTCTCTCCTAACCCTCTCTATCCACCTTGTTCATTGCCCCAGCAAAGCGCCTTATCTAATCATGTCCTCTTAGTTGAGCTTTCCATCCCCCCATTTCTTCGTCAGCTAAGCGCTAGACTACCTTAACTAGATGTGATAACATCTCAGTGTCTAACCCATAGTATGTTATCATAAGCCACGGCGAAAATGGAGTGCTAACAAATTAAGCTCTTTTTAAATCCAATATAGAGGTAGTTGGTGATCTTTTGATCTTTTCTGCCTCTCTCGGAATGGAAGATGAGGGATACACTTGAATACGAAGGACGCTCTTGATTTCCCTCATATCTGAGAGTCCGATAGTATACGTTTTATGGTACCTAAAAGTAAGGGAAAAGTGCGGCATCGGGTCTTGAGGCCTTGCGATATCGGTCTCGGAGTGCCCGATTGTCTTAGCCCGCCTAGGCTCTGTCTTGCTAAGCGTAGGGATCCGGTGTCGGTCCATGTACCTTATTCTGCCTTGCACCTTTTCGTATTCTTGCCCAGTTCAATTTGCTCTCCAGGGTCGGTAGGTGTGTGAGCTTGGCTAACCTTCGAACGCTCGACAGCATCGTAGGGTTGTATGCTGGTCACCGACTTCACTGTGTGTAGGCTGGCCTTCGAGCCCGCTAATAGGGTAGCTTCTATGACTTCTGCATGAGAAATCCTCTTTCAGCTGCCCGGGTGTCTCCCAACAGTACCGGCGCCGACCTGAAGCCTTAGTGAAGAAGGTGCTGTTGGAAAATGCAAAGCTGCCATTATGAGTTTCCATACCAGATAAGATTGGGTAGATCTACTAGCTACTGTGCCTGTAGTTATTAGTGTCAGACTCAATTTTAGGATGAATTTCTCAATCAAATCGAGAACTCCACAACTTGTCACTGTGAATCACTTTTCTACACTTGGGGTGCGGGGTATTTGTTGTGTAGGCTTGTCAGTCTTGTAATAAATCTTCAGAAAGAAATGGATAATTATAAGAGTGGGGGTTTTAAATACAGTAATGAGTTTAGATCTAGTATTTGTATAGATATCATACTCATATGTAACGGGCGTTCTTAGGGCTACTATGTATGTTAATAGGGTGGGCTGCAAACAAGATTCCTAATGGAAAATTGGTGGGGTATTTGTTAGCAGTCGGCCCGGTGGTTACTTAGCTTAGAATATGTCACATGAGGTAATGTGAAGTCAGGGCACTGCATCGCAATCAGGGTGATTGAGGTAATCATATTGTGTTGTTTATTCATCACCTTACCACTGACCAACTATCCAGTGGAATAGTACGAGTACTCGATGTGACATTCGGCTATGATAATACTCCCATGCGGGCCAACCACTTTCTTGGAATTGGTATTTAGATGTGCCTAAATGGTGGCTGGGCTTAAAACAGCCGCACCGACCGGCACTACTGGGGCTATAGGGCAGTGGCTTCCGGGGACTCGTAAGATCTTCACATTAGCGACACGGCCACACCACGAGAAGGTATCAATGGAAAATACGAAAGCTTTTAGCATGTGACAATGTCCCTAATAGCTTTTATGCGTCACGCACCATTCTTATTCACCCTGTCAAATCAATCCGACACACCATGGAAGTTACCTAACACAATTAATAATCACCTGGCTCGATACCTAGTGAGACAAAGCATGCGCTGCGTCCATACTGGAACCTATCAACGTAGTTGGGCTATTAACATTGCCATCGACCTGGAGCCAATTTATTTAGAGCTTGACCTCGGCCGTCAGATCAACGTGTATTAGGTGTGTGTGTATGTGTGTGTGTGTGTGTGTGAAGCGCTAGGTTATTATTATGCATATATAAAAGGGAAGGTGTTAGTGGGGTGGATCGACCGGGACTTTTGTCACCCCACTGTATCATCGGACATCAAGGTGGGAGCTGTGATTCATGGATCCGTAGAGCGGGCCAATCAGTAACCTTGGACCGTACAGCACAATCAGACGTTTCATGTAGCAAGCGATACTGCCTATATGATCTTCGAACCGGCATATTATAGTCCGGGGGTGACACAGTCCGGGCGCGTCCGAAAGACCGAAAAAGACGGAGATAAGTAGCACCATACAACCCTTATCAGCGAGCCCGTTGCAGATCTTTCTGTTACAGCCAACGCGATGTGACCATGGTGGCTCCACGCAGGACTACTAGAAGCCGCTGTTACTTAACTGGGAATAATTGCCAACTCTACACCGAGTTTCTATAGTAGGCTAGTCCCTGCTGCTTGTATCAAAGTGCCTTTGCCAACTCTATTCCAGCGGACCCTTGTGTTATTATCAGGAAGGACGGAGAAATCAGAAACCTTCCTATGGATAGTTCAGATGTTCCCCTGACCATCACACCATTTCACTGGATGCATTTACCTGCTCTTTAGAGGACTTCTCCGACGCCCCTTGGTATCCAGGCTGGATATAGAAGGTCCTATCAAATGTGATTGCTTATATGTGATTTGTGAATAAAGGAAAGCATTCTCGAAGGGGAAAAGTAGCCGATACATCAGCACTTATGTGGCGGGGTAGTGAGGCGCCTTCTATCTGATATTCGGTGCGCCTATCCGTAAGTGTAGATTGTATCGGCACCGACGGCACGTTAATCTTTTGCCTTCTACTTTCAGCTCGTACTTTTGACCTCCGGCCTCCACAAAGGACGTTAAGCACATCGAATTTAGAAGGAGATTAGATAAGCCTTTTATTCAACTTCTCAATGTAGTTGGAAGACCGATGAGGTACGTAGAAGCCATGCGTTGTAGGGCAGCTGGTAGCCATATGCTTCATGAGTAGTACGTGTTGTAACCTACGTATAAATATAGGTTAAAGTCTGCCTGTCTTTGAAATATCATCAACATCTCTTTCACCACAATCTACATCCTTATCAATCCAGCTCTAACAATGACGCCAATTTTCGCTCTCGCCATCGCACTTGCGATGCCAGCAATGTCCCTTGCGGCAGCACTCGCAAAGCCAGCGGCAGCATTTACAAAGCCATCATTTGGGCTCAATGGCCGTGACGACAGTATCGTGGGCGGAACCACAGCTTCCTCTGGCGAGTTCCCTTACATCGTTAGCCTGTCGCACAGCAGCTCGCACTTTTGCGGCGGCGTCTTGATCAACGCCTACACTGTTGCCACGGCAGCTCATTGCTCTGTGAGCTACTCGGCCTCGTCTGTCAAAGTCCGCGCAGGCACCCTCGTAAGCTACTTCCACCATTGATGGCCCTCTCACTAGACTCCTACGGACTCCATAACCGACCCAAGTCCTTCCAACGCAAATATGAACTAACCAATATGTAGACCTGGGCTTCCGGCGGTACTCAAGTCGGCGTTTCTTCTATTACTGTCCATCCTTCGTATAGCTCGTCCACGATTAACAATGATGTGGCTCTCTGGCACTTGTCAACCGCTATTGCGACAAGCACGACTATTGGCTACGCTACCCTTCCGGTCCAAGGCTCTGATCCCGTTGCTGATACCACGACCACTGTTGCAGGCTGGTACGTACTTTCTGCACCGGAGATGTTAAACCCTAAGACAGCAAATAGTGAGAATTATGCTAATTCACAAAACAGGGGTCTTTTGACTGAGAACGGCTCAACTCTGCCAGCAACTCTGCGAAAGGTTTCGGTCCCCGTTGTTTCGCGAGCTACCTGCCGGGCTGAGTACGGTACATCTGCTGTTACCGACAACATGTTCTGTGCAGGCCTTGCTGCCGGTGGTAAGGACTCCTGCTCGGGCGACAGTGGCGGTCCTATCATTGATGCCTCCACTGGTGTTTTGATCGGACTTGTTTCCTGGGGCCAGGGATGTGCTGAGGCAGGTTACGCTGGAGTGTACTCCCGAATCGGCAACTATGTCACTTGGATCAACACCAACAAGTGGACTTCCTAGACAGGCTAGCATTACTGTTGAATTGGGTGGCTGATGGTGGTCAGATTGCTGAGGGATGCGACCATGGGTTGTTTGGGTTGCTGATGGTATGAATTGCGGTGGTAGCTACTGAGACAATGATTAAATAGCTCTTGCCAAAGGGAGAGTAGAATACTAAACAATATTGTTGTTTCATACATGGTATATTGGCCTTGTGGTGTTTTGGCTGCGATTTCCAGAAACAAGCCTTGGAATGTATCCACTATCATCAATTCCTAACAGCTTCTCTCTGCATATTCCAAGAACACCCATCACACTTATAACGAGGTGGTGCAAGCGAGAGAGCATTTTGGAAGTTCAGCGCTATTTTCCAACATGGCTGCAAAAATCAACAGTTCTCTTGGTTGCAAACGGTGGCAACCGGTGAGGATGGGCCTCGGTTCAGTCTTTGACCAAGATCATGTCAGCGAAGTCCCGGGGCTTCCCCGCGGCAAATGATCCCGAAGCTTCTGTAAATAATCCATCATGTGAGGTTTGTGGAGAGTACCAGGTAGACCTTGGTCCTTCAAACACGTAACCCCACACAGTAAACCTTTTGAGGGCGTCACCTCCATGAGGGTAGGCTGGTGAGTAGAGTTCGGGTCCATAATGAATAATAGAAAATGCGCCCCGCTCCTGAGAAGTTCCGAGTGCATTTTTTGTTCTCCTTTCGAACGTTGGGATCCTTGAAAGATAGTTGGCTCATTTCGAAAAGTCGATTCGCCCTGGCGGATGAAGTGCTCCAGTTCTTAATATGCAGATCGTGGTATGCCGCTGAGCATAGAAAGACTCTAAGTTAATATACAAAGGGAAGTGCCAGTCGATTGCCGATGTTCGTGGTATTATTTCACACGGGGTATCGCATTGAACGCTATCAGAGATGGGACTCCTACCATTTTTGTTGTCGCCGGAACCAATGATACTACCAGTCAAAGCGTTGTTGAAACAGTGTCCAAGTTGCCGAAAATTTCAAGGACTTTAATACCTTGCCACCTAGTTCTAAACCTCACACCATCTCTGAACAGAACGGCCACACAGCAGCTAGCTCGATTTCTCGTTGTCGAATTTACAGAGCATACACTGGGTTGAAATTACGGCCGATAGGTCTGAGAATACAATGATATCTTTTATCTTCACGTATAATTGGCCAAATTAATTCACCGAAGAATAGAAATTTCACTTTAACGCTCTCAATGTATATGTTAAGTATGGTGTACGAATATCGATCAACCCCGCGGGCGTCCGCACCGACTGTCTGGTATACTATCCATAAACGCATTGGACGATCGAGACTCCCGAGCACTCCGGAATTTCGACGTCTGCATTGAACTTCACTATATCCCAGCAGTTTCCACTGTGTAATTGGTCATAAACTACCACAAGAATAGAAACAGGATCCTTTGAGGCTAGTGGCTGTAGAGGATACACCTATAGGTATCATCGATGATAATGATGTCAGTGTTCTGGCCACTCAGGTATTCAATCAACCGGATCCCGCCACGCACAGTAAATATCGACATGTTCTAAATGGACCTAAAGACATCATTGGTCGTCAGATTGTGAATAGCTGGGGATCTTGTTGGTAAGCAGATGGACAAGGTTTGTTACAACGACGTGACATTCACTAACAAAATAAATATTATGCAGAATGAGTCAGAATGTCACATTTAATAGGAGAACATTGCAATCTCATATATATAAATTGACAGAGACATTATCCGCTGTACCTGAAGCCACCCTGCTGATTTCTGAAATTATATCCTGCATATCAACACTATGACAAATACAATTGTTAAAGATTCTAGGACTTTGTTACTATTGCCCCGAATTCCGGGATTGCGTGTCCGCACTTGTTTATTTTTCCGAATCTCGTTCCCTAACTCCGTTATGTCCCCTACCGCTAGATGTCTCTGAGTGTATTTTATACCGAACTCCGCTTTCAAACTTGTCGCTTACAAAACATACACCGCCTGGATCGGGCTTATTATTAAATTAAGGCGACTATAATACTGATTGGGCCAGCCTGGATTCAAAGTGGAGACTTTCTAGAAATATCCTGACTACGATTCGGGTCTTGATTACAAATACTCAGGCTTACTGAACTTGCTTTCACTGCCGTAAAACAATCCCTAAGGAATAAGGGGACCAGAGACTACATAAAGAAAACAATTCCGTATACACCATGTGGCGTATCTTCTACACATTTCATCAATCTGATACTAATAAGGCTTTATCATTCTAAAGCTATAAACAGAGATAAATTCATCATTTTGAGGTTTTCACCATGAAACCACAACCAAGTGTAGAAGATCTCTTGAAGCGTAATGCGTAAGTCATATTAAGAACTGTTATTTTAAGACGGAAGCTGATTGTGATTAGAAAGAGGGTGCAAACATTTGAGCCAATTCCATCTTTAAGTGAGATCAATGATCTACCGCCTGAAAAGAGAACCCCTATGCCCAAGATATTTATTGGTACGAAATAGATTTCTTGCTTTCAAACTATCAAGTGGCATAACTGATGGAAAATAGTCTCGTGCTGTGATAATCGGGTCGACCCGTGGGATATCTTGGGGTTGCAAAAATGGGGTACTGCTGCTTCGCTTTTTTATTTTGAAATCTATCCAGTGGATTACTAACCTTTTATTAGATGCAGTTGTTACTCGTGGCGCAGCTGGCCGTATGGCTCATCAATTTCACAACTTGTTGTTCCTTGACCATGTTTTACAATTCACCGACGTTATGATTATCCACCATACAGGTAATATATTCTTCCCGATTTACGTTTACTCGGTTCGTCTTTACTATTAATGAAGTTAACAATATATTTTAGACTGTTCTGCTGAGCACTTCAGTAATGAGGATGTATGTGAAATACTAAAAGAGCGCGCACCTGATGTAACTAGTGCAATTGAGAGTCTCCCACTTCCTGGATACAAAGAGTAAGCTATATTATCTTTAGTTTACAATATTACCTTACTGATTCTTTATTCACTTCTAAAGCCTTGAACACAGTGTTCGAGAGGATATACAACTAGTTAAGGGTTCATCTTTAGTTCGAAAGGAGCTTGCCAACAGAACTCGAGGTTTTGTATTTGATCTTAAAACCGGAGAAGTCAAGCCAGTTACTGAGTGAGCTTTAATATATTTAGTATAGCAACTGATGTATGGATCTTACAGTTATGTAACCGTTTGGACGGGTATTAGAGTAGTACTCACAAATTCTGTCAAATCATAGCTGGATTGTAACTCTTAGGATCACTGTAATCTTTAGGCCCTACACTCTAATGATTGGTACAATCTACTGTAACAATACCAAGTCCAAATCGAACGAGGAGTCCATCTTACATTGCTCTGTTTAAATCTCGTGAATATACCATTGCTCCTAGACGAGCACATAACGAGTGTTTTGTTTGCGCGCTATTTGTTCACTCACTGACGGAATCCTAGACTATACTTTGGGTTTCTCCGATAACCTATATCTTCACTATTTGGATCACCTTCGTAATCTTCAAAAGGAGGGAATATTGGTCCCATTGACCTAAAGATTACAGATGCGGCGCATTTAGAGCCCCCTTTGAACCCCGCGTTCTCCATTACTACCAACTAAGTCTCAACCTTCGTGGTTGACCGCCGCCTGACTCGTGGCAGCCTGAAGAGTGTTTTCAGTAATAATAGGGTCTGTATCTTGGAATGGGGTACTCTTCTTGGCGGTTCCTCGCGAGAAATGGCTCGGATATCTAGAGTCCACTAATACCAGTGATATCAACTGGAGCTTGCTCAAGTCTCATCGATTTAATTGGGTTCCTGGAGGGCGGAGCCCCCCCAAGAGGTTTTAATAGCCTTGAATACTCTTGCGAGGAGACACAGTGTATCTATTACTGCTGTGAGCACACGGTATGTGCTTGAAGTATCTTCTGTCAAGGCTGGTATTGTGAAAATACAGCTGTCGGCTAATTCAGTAAGATATATATTCATTTACGTATATACCTTCATATTAAAGGTAACAAATGAATACAATATGCCATTCCTCGATATGAGCGGAGCCGACTCCCTTGAGCACAGCACCATTGATGGTGAAAAACATCATTCCTTTTATAATAGTACCACTATCTATGATACAAGGAGCATTGGTAAGATTTCAGATTTTGTAAAGATGCAGCTAGCAAGGGCTTTCAAGTACGCGCAA
Source organism: Cylindrodendrum hubeiense (assembly GCA_014621425.1). Lineage (NCBI taxonomy): Eukaryota > Fungi > Ascomycota > Sordariomycetes > Hypocreales > Nectriaceae > Cylindrodendrum > Cylindrodendrum hubeiense. The sequence goes on along the minus strand of JAANBB010000426.1, from coordinate 18,313 downwards.
ATACGAAAAGACATTGCGATGGCTTATCAAGGATCTTCCTATACCAATTTACATTTCTCAGTAGCGAAACACAGTATGACTCTTAGAGTATGCCACGGTACGAGATCTAGACTAAAATAAGAATGGTGTCAGATAGCCCAGTGTACAAGTTCGGTGGCCTGATCGGGATTTTATGCACTTCTTGTATGTACCCTGAGGTATAATATAGTCACGAGAGTCGACAAAAGAATCCTACGACGTCGGGTAGAGGCTCATGATATATTAAATCTAATATCTCAGGTTGAATATAAACCTTGATATTCATATTTTTAAATAAGACATCTGTCTTCCGAATATCATTAGAAACTGTGCGTCAGACGAGCAATTGGATTTAGAAGATACACATGTTTCCTAGGCTCGTACACCGAAGGCGACGTTGCATTACAGCCCTGAGATCAGGCAACGGAATACTCCTCAACTGGGGAGTGCAACCCGACCTTCCTTATTCGTGCTAGTTTTCAAGGTAGCTAGGTATATAAACCCGCAGCGAAACCCCAAACAGATCTGTATTAAGCTCCTTTCAATTACACACCCGTGCATCCATCTATACATTTAAACAAAACCTCATCAACTACCATGCATGTCTTACCCATTTGCAGCTTAATAAATTTAGCTGACCTCCTCCTCAATCCAGATTCGTTTCTCACGCTACCTGTTTCTACCATGACTGACCGCAAGGTATACTACAAAGTCTCCCAAAACCATTTGGATTCCTTGCGCTTTTAATAACGGGCTGAAGAAAATATCTTATACCTTTATTGGGATAGAGGAGTGGCAGAAGCTCCGCCATACAGTGACTGAGTGAGCTTGAGTGTCTATCAATATGTTGGAACCTTCACTGACATATTGATATTGTAGTATTGTGAGGGAGGACACCGGCACAGAGAACTGGATTAGTGATCGGGCCCTGCCTCCTACTTCACATCCACCGTAAGTGCTCTCTCCTCCGTGTCCATACAAGATACTCAGTGACTGACGACTGCCATCAAAAGCCCTCTCACTTCAGAGGGTATCCAGAAGCTGCAGCACTTGGATGGCGTCATCGTCAAGGAAACGCTTGAAAATGAGCAGGAAAAATAGATACGGATTTCAGTGGTTAGATTACACAGATCTGTATCGAAGTTTCTGACGGAAATGAATATTATGTTCAAGTATTTATTTTAGTATTTAACGCGTAGCCTACACCTCCGCCTGTATCAGGGTGTTAAGGGTGTAAACACAGTTTTCTCTTCCTTGCATCTTAGTTTGCCATTTTCTATGAACTGCCATAAAAATTACAAATGCGTTTGATATCTCTAAATCACTCATGAAACTATTTTTCACAAAAGTGTACCTACTGTAAACGTGGAACTGTGGACGCACTCAAATAACACACCAGGTAGTGTAAAGAGAACAGTTAGGTTAAGAAGTGTATTTATCGACAAGCTTGACATATGTTAAGAGACTACCTAGGTGACTAATAAGGACCACTTCATTCTCGACTGCACCCATGGGCTATGGAGATACGGGGGGGGAAGAACAGGCATGACCGGGATATTGTCCTCTGCTATCTTAGTACCAAAGCATCAAGAAAAGACAGTATTATGCCCCTCTCTTTCAATTGAGACCCCTACAAGTTGCTGCTGATGAAAGAGTACAGGCTTCCAACCCCGGCATAGACTCCAGCCCGGTTAGGTTGAGCACAACCCTCACCCCACGAGACGACACCGATGAGAGTTCCGGAGGCGGCTTCAATGATGGGACCACCACTGTCTCCTTGGCACGAGTCCTTACCTCCCGCGGTCAGGCCAGCACAGAACATACTGGTAGTAATGGCAGAAGTGCCGTACTGGGTTCGGCAAGTAGCGCGAGAAACGATCGGGACCGTTACCTTTCTCAGATCAACGGGAATGCTTGATCCCCCTTGAGTCGTAACACCCCTATATTCGAAGTTAGTACTGCCTTCGGATATCTCAGATGAGCCTGAATTGGCACCAAAGAGAAAGCATACCAGCCAGCTACGGTTGCCTGAGAGCCAGCAACAGGGTCTGAGCCTGACGCAGCTAAAGAGGCGTAGGAGATGGTCGAGCTGGTCGGGATTGGAGTCGACAAGCGCCAGATTGCGACGTCATTGTTATATGTACTAGAAGAATAGCTAGGATGAACAGTGATACGAGAGACTGCCACCACTGTGCCACCACTGTTGCGCTTCTGAGTGATTGTTAGTCTCAAGCCACTCCCAAGGTATCGGGGAGCACCGAAGGCTCATGCCAAGACCATGACGTTTATCAAATCACAACAACGATAATGAAGAGACTCACCAAGCTTCCTGCGCGAACCTGGACACTTGAGGCGCTCTGGCCCACAGAGCAGTGAGCTGCTGTGAGGACAGTATTGGCGTTCAACAGAGTGCCGCCGCAGAAGTGGCTGCCACCACTTCTCGCCAGACTGACAATGAAGGGGAAGTCACCAGCAGTAGCCAGATCTCCGCCAACGATACCAGCTTCCGGAATTATATCCGGAGACTGGGGCAGGGCTGCCGCCATGGACATTGAGGGCACAAGTGCGGCCACAAGAGCGAGTTTGACTTGCATTGTGAATGTTGAGCTGAGAAATATTGACTAGTAGAGGGTAGTTGAAGAGGTGCTTGTGAAAGCTATGGTTAATTTAGAATAGTGCAACAGGCACCAGTATATATAGTCAATGACTCTACTTGATCCAGACCTTGCCATCATTCACCTGCCTTTCTAGTGCCCCTCCGAGTTAAGAAGTTAGATGTTTGAATAATGGATCCTTGTTATCCATAACCCCTGCCCGAGTGACGATCAGCACATCCAAAAGGCTTGGCATGGTGTGAGATTTCAGAATACTTAACAAAAGCTCAGTCTTGGCAAATAACTACGACGAGACAGACACAAAAAGGGTGCTCAAGAAGCACGCAAGAGTGCTTCATTGCCAGTTGCGGCAACAGTGGAATGAACATTCCGTTGATGCGTAGAGCAAGAATGGTATACTCTAGATGTGACAAAAGGGCCTGGAACAGTCACTATTATGGTCGCTATATGAGTAGCTGTGACCTCCAGCTATTTAACGGTCCAATGTAAGGGATACTACTAGAGACTGTATCAGCGGGATAAGAATTATTTCAATTTGTCGATGTGCCAAGGCGTGTGGTACAGAGACTTGTGAAGACCCCGGTAAATACGTAGCATCTAGACCCCTAGGGGTACGCTTTCTGCCTCGTATCGCCGAAGCTGAAATTGACATGCATTAACTAGCCACACAGACTGCATAATGGGGGGAACCCCTCACTTGAGAAGGCGGACCGAAGCTCCGTTAGGTAGGTCAACAACTCACACCTTATATAATCGTGTTCGCATTACCTCACTACGATGCTGGATTCTATAGGTTTGTACTTCGCAAACTCGCCCACGTGCGATCGGACAAGGTGCCCAATAGGGCAAGTCGCTGTTCGTAGTCTTATCTAGGTCCCATCCTTGAAAATAACTCAAAGTCAATTTTTGATTGGGGGATTTGATAGGACATATCAGTATTCGGTTGATCGTGCATAACAATTTCGGCAACGCTGCCGATCTCATACGAGCTTAATCTGTAAAGCTCTAATATTCTCCGAATCAAAGCTGACCTAGCTTACCTTTTCTGCCTGAGGGGGACTAAAATCACGCCCAACCCACTCTGGCTGAATGCAGTGAATCCTTAGCAGCGGCCAAGACCATCGCTACTACCCTAGCAAGTCCTTCGAGTCTCGTAATCGTCAATTTAAGGTTGCATCTTCTCAAAGGCTCCTTCTAAAAATGGAAGTTCACAGGGAACTTTCGCAATCAGCGCTTGGCAACACGAACCTTGGAACATCACATTAGGGTACATGAAACTAGTAGCACCAATATTGTCACAACACCGGTCCAAGGGTACCCATAAGTGAATATTCTAGCTCGAACTCAATCAATTCTCCTTCCAAAGTGGTAAAAGTGCTCTGACGAAATAGGCAGGAGTGTAAAACCTTACGTATTTCTTCTGCCTCATCATCAACCTCGGCATATCAGTCTGCATACGCGCAACAAGGTCCCCCAGTTTCTCATCCTGTTTGACTACGTGGATTCGGATAACATTGTGGCTGAAAGGTGGTGGGATGAAAAGGGATGTGTGTTTTGGAGCGGTTAGGGAACAGACGCCATGCTGGAAAAGGTCTAGAAGCCAGGCTTGGAGGGGCTTACCAGCGACGTTAAGAGGATGAGGGTAACGCCGAGTTTCTCTGAGTCATTGTGCAGAGGCCAAAGGCTGTGTGAGTCTGGATTGATGCGAAGGAGGCTGGCCCTGACCCTGACACCTTATCTGTGCTGGCTTTTCAACCTTACCCGCATCAGATTTTATTGTTTTGATAAGAAGGAATGATCTTTGGTAAAGATGATTCATCTTATTTTTCATGGAGCTCTTGTTTATAATTTGATGAACGATGTTGAGTTACACTGGGTTATTCTGCATTCATATCGATGAGATAGTGTGAGGCGCTGAGTAATTCATTCAACGAGCCCGGATTTAGTCAGTACAGGTCACAGCAGAGGAACTAATCCACGTCATGCCTATATGTAAGGTAATCTAGGAAGATGGCTTTGTCCAGTTTGGTATGGAAGCTAGCCAACCACCTCATCCACTCCCCAGTAACAGCCCCCAACATCAATTGAGCGCGCCATGCACGAACTCAAGCACTGGTTCACGTGGCTCCTAAGAATGGGGAGACATAATTGTCAAGGTATTGATTGACAAAGGCGCCAGCAAAGCTACCGATTGACAACGGCGCTGACGCGAGCATCACTACGAGAGATGATCATATGGAGATCCTTTTACACTTGGCTATCAGGTATGGGCATAAAGCCATTACCAAGCTACCCCTTAACCACGAGGTCAATATTGACGCAAAGAATGTCGACAGTCATACGTGTCGCAATGCCGGCTATGAAAAGATGGAATGATCACTCCACCAATGCATAGTGTAATAATGGTATATTCTGTTTCTGACAGTACGCCACCTTTCATAGTTAACTACGTGTATGAGTCCATCCTCAAGCTGTCGCTTGAAAAGAACGCCGATGTCAACGTGAAAAAGAGCGACGGCCAGAGTCCACTGCAGATGGCAGCTGAGCGAAGAGATAAAGAGACGCTCAGATTGCTCCTTGATACCGACGACGATATAAACGCAACGGATAACAATGACCAGACAGTGCTACACATAGCTACTAGGTACAAATATAAGACTTTAATCAGAATGTTCCTTGGAAAAGGCACCGACATGAGCGCAAGAGACGGCGGAGGCGGCACGCCGCTACACAAGGCTATCAAGTAGGGTCAGGAAACCAACATCAAACTCCCTCTTGGCGAGGACGCTAGCATCAGCACCAGGAGAAAACAATGGTAAGACACCGCTAAACCTGGCTTTCAAATGGGGGTTTAAGGCAATTTCTACTCTGCTACTCGATAAGGGCGCTGGAATCAACAAAAGAGACAACGACAGCCGGAACCCACTCTATCTCGTTGTCGAACGGAGGAACAAGGTCATGGTAAGGTTTCTGCTCGGGAAGACGCTAACATCAGTCTGAAGGATAAAGAGGGTCAGACACAGCAGGAGTGTGCTACCGAGCACGGGTCCGAGGCTCTCATCAACCATTTTGTTGAAAGTGATGCTCTTACCACCGCGAGACGTAGCTGAGCATAATGTAGAAACCATTTTGACAACGAGGTCTATACACTAAACAAACTATTGTTCTGGCTGCATATGCTCTATTGTTCTGTTTTGGTTTCATTGACCACTTGCTACACGCTCTTCAATATCTCACCTGGTCTCTCTTTTCTTGACCTTTTCTACCAAATCTTTCACCATCTTGGGATCACTTGGACCATAGTATGGTTCCAAGTACCACAGGGGTTGAAATGCCCTTCCTCCCAGTGCGTCAGCATCAGCGCCCTTCTCGAGCAGCCATTCTGCCATGTCCCAATCCTGCGCCGCACACGCATAGATAAAGGGAGTCAGATTTTCTATTCTCGGCACAGGACGAGCAATTATATCACTGAATGTAATGCTTTTAACATCATCGACCTTTACTAAGCCTGATGAAAGGAGGTACTCAGCCATGGGACGCCTTTTGGAAAATGGGGCTCCGCCCTTCCATCCCACTATCTTATGCAGTGGGCTGGTGTACTACGGCTCTGCTCCATTTTCCATAAGGAGTATAACGAGTGAAGGATCCCACAGACGTATGGCAGAGTCGATGATTGAGCCAGAGCGGCGGTTCAGGGGTCCTCGGTCGTATAAACCAACATTGTGGTGACTGAGGCCTGTGTCGGTACCATGAGATAACAGAAGAGTGATGAGTGGTCTGTTAGTAAGACACTCGACAAAAGGGGCTTTGGAGAGGTTATGGAACACCTGCGTTCCGTTCCATGGTTGGTTTGGATGCCACCCAAAGTCTAGAAACACCTGTACCAAGGCAAGGGGGTCTTGTGATTCTTGTCGCTGTCGGTCGAATATACTAACATCGTTGGGCTCATCACCAGGCTGTCCTGTCTCGAGACGGAGAAATGCATTGTCGTGCAGGATTGCCCCATGCTCTAGTAGATAACGAGCAACGACAGGCTGATTGCCAAATGATGACTGTTCCAGGCCGAATTGGCGCACCGCCTGGCTGGGGTTGGTTTCTTGGATAAATGATTCAACCTCGCGCATCAACTCTAACTTGCAGGCGACATAGAACGGGACCTCTTTGTCGTATTGGCCGATAAGATGGACTCTCTCAGCATATTCGGGCCTCGGCAGATGAGGGGGAAGTGCGGGTAGCTGGCCATCTTCCAAGTTCGGATACTGTTGGTCATAATGTTGTCGATACGGGGCCTCGATATCGCGCCGAGATGCATTCCGCTGTTCCGTTTGTGTGACCCGTGTACGCATGGTACCTAGGCGCTCTGCGGAATCCATGTGATATCTTTTCTATGTGAGGGAGGCCAAAGAAAAAGAGATGATGGATTATGGATGATGGTTGAAGGAACTCTGAGACAAGGAAGAAATCTCGTGCATCCTTTTAAGCATGAGTTGTTTGTTGGTCCAGCTATGGCGGCCCACATGAAACATGTCTGCCCCCGCCACTTCCCTTCTACGGATAGCGCGTGCGAGGATGGTCTGCTCATCACGCTAAATCCGCTGCGCCTTGCTGGTTTTGGTAACGGGCTAGAGCTGTATGATTTGGGCATAGATCAAGTCCACTGAGCGATTATGAACCGAGCATACGTATATGTTCGACAATTAGCAAATCCTACGGAATACATATTAATATGCGGATCATGTCCTATGTGTGGTAGGGCAGTGCCTCCTGCCTAGGTTTCACTTAGACCATAGCCGCCTATCCATGCACATTGTAGTTTAGATACCTCGTTTAGGCACATGTTCATCTTCCCGTGTTTAGTGGAAGCACATGCATATTGTGTTGCGATCGTGAGGTGCCTCACAACTTGTTACTATTGGCTGCAATTTAGCAAGTAAAATTAAAAAATACCTCCAAGGCACACATATGACGCAAATCCTTCGTGTTTCAGGAGAATCAAGTTACATTGCAAAAACATGGGTCAGGTTGGTCAAAGGTTATTCATCGACCGCATTGCTAGGGTATGGCGCGACTGAATTCTCTACCTTGCATGGTGTGAGACATAAAGACAACCAACACAATTTATGTTGGTAGAGACTGGTGCGAGGAGACCTGAAGGATCCATACCCGTCAACCAATGACATGATAGAACCCGTCTCTCTGCCTTACGATTAGACAAACAACCAACAGGTTTCAATGATGCTGCGGCTGAACCAGCAAGATTATTCCATCGGGACGAGCAACCAACAGGTTGCAATCATGTTACGATCGATGGAGACAAGAAATCTACAGATCGCAATGCTATGAGGCGGAGCCGAGGGGCAATAATGGAGTTCAAAGTCTGAGGAGGCGCTTGAGCGGCGTGCTTGGGAACCAACAAAACATTATTTAGTATATTTAATAACTCCTCGTCCTCTTATATATGTTTCGGTCATCATATCCATTCAGTTCATCCAAGTTTCATTCCTTACTTTCTTACCTTAACGCGTTGCAAACATAGTAGCTTTCCGCTTCCTGTCATTTGCGTCGGTGCTTGTCTTTGTCAATAACCTAGTGGCTCCAGGGAACTATCGGGACTCTCGTGCGGTCCAGTACCCGAGGTTCTCTACTTCCGTCAAGGCTAGCCGCTGTGGCCCAAAAACACACGTGTACGGGGAATCAACTCCCATCGTCAAGTTCATACTTTGTCAGCGAACACATGCTTATATTTCCCAGGGTCTCTCTACCTTAGTCTTGCATACACCAGGAACCGAGTGTATTCCAGACATCGGCTCTGTTGCTCTGCCTTTGACCCCAAACACCCTGTCAGCAAGCACGCTCATCGAAACAACGACCACTGGGACTCTTGGACCTTCTTCATGGTCTGAAACACCCGGACATAGTGGTAACACTTGTACTTCTACTCTATGATTAAATTTGGGAATGGGGCCTGTTCCCGGTTTTAGACCAATCATGGCTCTAAAGATCCTACATGGTTCCCGCGAATTGGAACGGGCCCCGTTCCTAGACTGGTCGTGTTTCCAAAAACGCGAAACGGGGCCCATTCCTAACGCGGTGGCCTGTGCTATCCTAGTAGACTTCATTGACTACCCCAAGAGCGTGACGTGAACAAAGCTTCTATTAGACATTCTTCAAGGCAAGACAAAGTGTATTATAAGATTATATCTATTAATCTCTTGAATATTACTCTTATAGTATAAAAAATCACCCCAAGCCAGATATAGATACTATAAAAATTATATTTACATTTTAATTTCCCTGAACTAGTAATTATTTACATATACTGTAGTTATATGTTAAAAATAGATGATAATCGCGTTAGATGTTATTTGGGGGAGAAGCACGGTGTTCCCAAATTAGTATATCGAGGTCTTAATTCTATTATCAATTCTCTCTCTTTTCCTGACCTTGATATGTTATTTATGTGAGCTGATAAGTCTATACTGTATTTACATCTAGCTCTTCAAAAAGGATCTGCCTGTAAGTATTGTGGGCTATAGTCTATAAGTCTCGAGATACTTTCATAGTATATAAGGAAATCATATAGACTCGAAATCAGGAAAATATATAGAAAAGGAAAACAGTAATTATAGGATCAGATCAAAGATAAGCTAACCTTCTAAAGCTAGAAGGTAAATGATATTTATTACTCTTAGATTATCTCTATAGGTAATACCCAGTCAGGGTAAGGGACTGTAAGTAGTAGCCTATTCCTATAAGTAGTACCTGATTCTATTAAGGATCTTACTTAGAAATTATTAACTGAGGAATGTGACTATCTGGAAAGGTAATCTAGTAAAAGACTCCTTGATAATAGTAATCTAGTAAAGGAATTATTAATAAACTAGATATACTATACTTATTAGTAGGAAACCTTTTACCAAGTATACTATAATATACTTATCATACTCTTAGAAATACCCTGGATATCTAGTTAGTGATTTTAGCTAGGAGATTATAATAAAAAGGAATTATATAGTTTAGTTAGAGATAAGTATAAATTAGTTTTGATTATAATAGTACTTGACTGTTTATTTAATTACTATATAGATATAGTGGGGTATATGGATATTAGTATATAAAGATAGCTCTGAGAAAGGTTTCCGCACTAACTGTATAAGGTACCTTTTAAGCTTATTATAAGACCTTCCTTTAAGTACTAGTATAGGAGTGAGTTTAAATAATGTGTGTGCTTCTAGCTTTAAATTTTATAGTTATTACTATTAGTGATCAGGTTAATTATAGGGTAATTATTATCTAGGAAGTAAAGTGAAATATTAAATAAACTATAGACTAATCTAATATAGGACAAGTAAAGAATATCAGATCAGACTAATATAGAGTCTCCTTATAATAAAGATCTAGCTAGTAAGTCTAAAGAAAGTAAATATGAAGATACTAATAATAAAGTAAGAGATAGTAAGGAAATACCAGTATATACTGAGGACAATTCAGATTAATTAGAAAATAAATTAATATTAAATAAGGGATATTATAGTCCTATAGCTAGGCTAAATAATCCTTATATAGATGTTATACTTTAGTTTTATTATAATATAATTATTAAAGATTTTAAAGATAGAAGATCTAGTTTATCTTTACTTATTTACTTTAGTACTATCTAAGGCCTATTAAGATTTAATGGTAATGAATACCTTTGACTAGCTCAATTTATACTAATACTCGTGGTATTAATATATTACACTTAATTAATCATTCTCAAGATAGTACTGCTATAATTTCCTTATTTATATACTGAGCTTCTTACTAGACCACTTTTTAATTAGCTGAAAACCTTAAATACTATTTACGCGGAGAAGATATATAATAGTATAATATCCCCTCTTAGTGAGTTTCTAAGCCTTTTAGCTTATGGCCGTGCTCTCTATTAAGCTGAAGGACTAGTGTATTATTTCTATTAGAGTGAGAATGATTAAGTGTTTTTATAGGATAGGTATTTATACTTAATAATAAATAGTTTTCGTGGTCTTTCCCGCGAGGTATTAAGACAAGCTATTATTTAATGCCAGTGGTTTATATATAAGTAGGAATTAGCTAATCCTGATCTCGGTGTTATTTGAGATAGGCTATTAATATTAATAGTTAGATACTCTTTTATAGCTAATCTGATTAATAGGCTTGCCAATATATATTTAGAAATCTTTATAAGAGTATATACTTCTCTAGTTAATAGGTTATTAAAGACTTAAAATAAAAGTTTAAGTATTTAGGATTCTGAAGTAATATAGGCATACCTTGATATCTATAATATATTTCTAAAAGTACTTATAGTCTTGTGTTAACTGGATAGTGAATAAGGGGCTTGAATCCCAGAATTACTAATAATTAAATACTATAATATATCTTCATATCTATAAGATATTAGAATATACAGGATGAAAATATTTTCAATAATTCGATATTATAAAGCTTGTCTTATAATAAATAACAAGTTTCAAGTTATATAGTTTTTCTTATAATTAGTTATATTTCTAATATATTAATATCTTGTATATATAAGACTTATTACCTATACTATCTTATATAAATATTTCTATTATAAATCTATGAATATATTACTCTTTATACTTATATTAAGACATAACTTATGGATAACAGATATATTTACTAATAAGTTTAAGAAGTTAAGTAAAGTAGTATCTGGAATCTTATATATAATTAGAGCTTAATTATATTATTAGTTATCTATTATTATTATAGAGAAGTATGTGTGTAGTACTTTATTAAAGTTTAATTAATTTAATAATATGGGTGATATGATAGAAAAAGATATTGTGTTTATGTGGTAAAGTGGCTATTAGCCTATATAGTGATATTCTATATATAGTCTTAATAGTATATTCCCTGATTAATTATAATTAGTGCTTTTGTGAATTTATACTAAGGTTTTAGAAGAGTGGTATGTATTCTTGAGAATAGAAGATTAAGAAGAGTCTAGCTATATTCTTATTCCTAATAAGGACTATAATACTGAAATAAATATTTAAGTAAGTCTATAAAAGTGACTAAATAATTAAACCTTATTATTAATGTTATTAATATATTTCCCCAGAAAGTGCTAGTGTTAGGGGATTAATGTAGGGATTTCAGATTAAGATAGTAATAAGATAATATAGTCTATAGATAATATATTTATAGTTTAAATTGATTAGGAGCTAGTTATTACATTCTATATAATCTATTATATTTTATTAGAGAACTCTATAAATTTGTTTGAGGATAAGCTTATTATTATAATTAGCTTATTTATATATTTAGTATAGTTTAATTTGATAGTATATATTGACTATAAGTATAAAGTTATAATTAATAAAATAGAGAGTTATCTTTATTAAGTAAAATATTAATATAATTTCATAGTGAGCTAGAGATAAGATATAGGTTCTTAAGTCTGTAATATTCCTGTAATTCTTAGAAATTAAGATAATCTTTGAAATTTTTACTTTCCTATATTAGAGACTAAATTAATTTTATTTATCAAGTTACTAAAACACAGTTTAATATAATATAATATATATAGATATATAACTTAAATACTCAGGTCTATATAAAAATATTATCAAGATATATATAATTAGTAAAATAATTAGAAGAAAGGAAATAATATAAAATAAAAAGCTCAGCTACCTTAAATAATACCTTAGATAGTAAGTATATCTTGCTAATAATTTTTCACAAATTATAAAGCTAGTAGCTAATTTGAAGTAGGTAGAGAAATAGATATATAGTCTAATAGTATCTTATTCTTACTTTAATTCTCACTTTATATTATAAATAGTTCTTCTACTCTATAATTAAAGTTAGGAACAGGACCTGTTCCCGGTTTTAGATTAATTATAGTTCTAAAAATCCTATATAATTCCCGTGAATTGGAATGGGCTCTGTTTCTAGATTGATTATGTTTCCAAAAACATAAAATAGGGCTTGTTTCTAATATAATAGTCTATGCTATCTTAGTAGATTTTATTAACTACCCTAAAAAGGAGTTACTACTATTCACAGCTCTTATCTAAGATAATAAGCTAGTGTTATAAATTATATATGAGGTATTTAAGTGAGTAGCTAATTAAGTATAAGTAATATTAATATAAAATACTATTAGATTGGCTATATTATTCTAGATTAAATACTAAGAGTTAAAAAGAAATAGAAATAGAAGAATATAGAAAGCTAGGTATTGAAAAGAAAGAGGAGAAATAGAAGAATATAGAAAGCTAGGAGTTAAAAAGAAAGAGAAATAGAAGAATATAAAAAGCTAGGAGTTAAAAAGAAAGAGAAGAAATAGAAGAATTTAGAAAGCTAGGAGTTGAAAGGAATTTAATTATAAGCTATTAAAATTATACTATAATATTATTATATATAGTTACTATAATAAAGAGAGGAAAGGAAAGGAAAGGAGAGGGAGATACTAATTAATTAGGATTAGTTAGTATAGAGATAGTTAAATAGGAGGAGAGAGAAGAAAGAAATTAAGGATAATAAACTAGTATTATAGATTATATATAAGGTATTTGAATGAATAGCTAATTAAGTACAAATTATATTTAAGTTAAGTTAATATCTAGACTAATAAAGAGAAAAAGAATACTATTATACTCTAGCTTTTTATCCCCTATAATAGAGAATAATATAACTTTGAATATTACTAATTAAACTCGATCTTTTTTTCAATTATAAGCAATTAAAATTATTTTATTTTTCTATATATATACCTTATTTATACTATAGAACTATTTATCTATATCCTAGAGTTTCCTATTATTATTTATAAGGTTTATAAGGTTATATATATTACTAATAAGGTTTAAAGTTATATCTAGAGGAAATATAAAGCGATCTTTAGAAGAGAAGGTTAATATAATTATTATAATAATAGATATTATCCTAGGAATTATTTATAGTCAGACCGGATTAGATAACTTTCTATTTCTATTACTAATAACTAATCTAATTCTATATATTAAATCCCCGAAAATGAATATATTACAGTATTATATTTACGATTATTATATCAGAACTAAGTGTAATATCTAACAGTACTATTATAATAAATATATATAGGAAAATAATTAGAAGAAGGATAGTAATATTAAAGAGAAATTAAAGGAGTTATGTATAGTTCTATAGAGAGAGGGTATATATTACTAATAATTTTTTAAGAATTGTAAAGCTAGTTAATAGTTTAAGATAGGGAGGGTTATTAAATTATTAGTTAAATAATATTAAGTACTCAGGCTAATAGAGAGTATGATAGAACAATTAATAAGAATATACCGGGGATAGGTTAACAGATTTAATATTATAGAAGAGGAGAAGATCAAAGTGATAGATAAAAAGAAAGAACTAAATATATAGGTAGAGAGAATAGGATAGGATAATTACTTATAATAATTTAAAGTGAAAAAGGAATTATTATTATTTATAGTCCCTATTAAGGATAATAAACTAATACTATAGATTATATGTAAGGTATTTAAATAAGTAACTAACCGAGCACGAACTATATCTATATAGAGAATAGTCAGGTTAGCTATACTATACCAGATTAAATAGAAGGATATTTATATTAAGCTGGGTAAGCTATTTGATAATTAATTAAAAGACAAATTATAAGTATAATATAAAAGATATTAAAGGATATTAGTGTATATTTAGTAATAGATAGAGAACTAAGAGGAAAATAAAAGGCTATTATATAGACTAATAATATAATAAGATAATATATTAGATAACTTTAAAAGTATTATTAAGGAGATTATAGTGGGGTTAGTATAGTAAAAAAGACTAGATAATAAAAAGATAGAATAGCTATACTTAAATATACTTATTAATATACTTAATTATCAGTTTAAATAAAGCTATTATAATAATATATTATTAAACAGGCTAGCTATTATAGACATTAATAGTAAGGGTAAATAGATTAAGCTAGCTAAGTATACTCTTAAGTACTCGAGTATAATTAAAGTAACGCGAATACTAGTTTTATACTAGTTATATCTAGAATGCGAGAATAAAGTAATAGAGAAAATAAAGGTAATAGAAGAAGAATAAGTATACGAGGAGGTAGAAGGTATATATCAGATTATATAGAGGAAGTTATATCACTTTATAACATATATATCAGAAAGGGATAATTTAAAGCTAATATTAATAAATTAAATATATAATATATAAACATATAGGATAAAGATCTAGTATAGAATAACTATAAGTAATACTATTAACTAACAAGATAATATAATTATATATCACTCTATTTATATTATAATAAGCTAGTTATTAGAGATAATATATATACTTATATAGGAAGCTAGATTAATATTATATAAATTAATAATAATTAGGAATAATTATATAGAGATATTACCTAAAATTAAGTAATTAAAGATAGAGGATAATTATAGTAAAACTCATATCAGCTATTTATTTTTGCAGGATAAGTATAATAATTAGATTATTCGTAAAAAGGATTAGATATTAAAATAAATATTAAAATTAAAGAAATAATAGAAGGAGTGGGTTTTAGATAGAATAAGTGAAGTAGGTAGAATAGATAATATATACCTATATAAAATCAAAATAATATAGACTTATAGATAGAAGATAAAGGAATTATAAGAAATACTTTAGATATTAATAATAATATTTAGCAGATTCCCAGTATATACCACGAAGATAATATAGATCTGGATATATAATACAATATATAGAGACTTACATAACATATATATACACAGGTCTATACTATTTTTTATTATATTATACTATAAGGATTTCTAGAGAATAAGGTAAATTAAGATAATTTATTAGTATTTACTGTGGGAAGTAGGGAAGCTATTAGTATAGTATATGTAGCTTATACTAGACTTTTAGTAATAAATATAGGGTATTATAAAAGGGACAGATTAGTATAATGTGTTTTTATAGGCTAATAAGATTATAAGTCAGCTAGAGTAGGAGGGGGAAAGTGAGTAGAGGGAACTATAGGAATAAGAAGTAGAAGATAAGAAACTATAGAGGGAAGTTTAGTAATAGTAATAGTAAGTAAAAGAGAGAGAGAAGTAATAAGGTATAGTTATAGCTAGATAGGTAGAGTAATAATAAACTAGGAGCTAATTACTAGGCTAAGGTATTATATAGGAAGAGAAGGGAGGGGAGGAGAAAGGGAAGGAGAGAGAGGAGAAAGAAGGGGAGGAGAAAGGGATTGATAACAGTACTAAACCCGATTACCAATTCAGAGAGGAGGATTTACAAAAGATATAAGATATAGTCCAAGAATAGAAGTGAATATCAGATCAAGTATAATAGATCATATAAAAGTATAGCTAATAGTTAGTAAAGTACCCTGTCCACCAGTCCATATCCCGTTTAGTGTGAACAGGCAAATCTAGGGTTATTAAGGGTTAAGTTATAAGTGAAATTAGAGAGTATATAGGATAGCAGGGGTAAGATTTATATAAAATGAACTTCATGTAAAATAAGATTAGTAATTAGTCTAAATACTAAATCTAAGTAAGGTATTTAAGTCCCTATTAGCTCTATGGTTTATTACCTGATAATAACTTGCTATTTCTTTTCTTTTATATAGATAAGCTTAGGTTTTGAAGTTAAAAGTATTAGCTTAATAATCTCTTTTTTCCTTTTCTCTCTCCTTCTCTTCCTCTCTTTTTAGTTTCTTATTCTCCTTTTTTCTATTATCTTCCTCAATTTTTTATCTCTCTTTCCTATAATACTTTTATTCTAATTTTAAATATTCTCTGTTAAAATATAAGGCTTTTAACTTCTAGTATTCTAAATTATATTATTCCTTCCTCCCCCCCCTTTCTCTCAGTCTATCTATCTTAAAGATAAGATTATAGAGAAAAGAGTAATAGAGAAGATATTACTATTTATACTAGAAGAGATTATTAGAGTATATACTCTATTATAGCTCTTAGTCTATCTTTAATATTATATTATAATAGGATTAGGTATTAAGATAATTAAGACACATTTCCAGAACTAGTATAAGATTAGGAGAGAAGAACTACAGATAATATTAATATTCACAAAATCTATCTAGTCACTCCAGGATCCTAGTAATATTTCTCTACCCGAGAACTATAATAACCTAATTAAGTGCTTCAGATTATATAGGGGTTTTAAGTGTATATATATAGACTATCTATTTCTCACCTAGAATTAGAATAATATAACTATATACTATAATAAGTATACTAGCCTGATAATTAGAGATAGGTCTAGATAGAAAGTTATTATACTCTAGGTATTTCTTAAAGGTCCCTGTGTTTGGTATTGGATTGTAAGAGATACTATTACTAGCTAACTCCTTACTAGGGATAGTAATGAAAGCTATTATAGTGAGGAGGATAGCGAGGATAGCAAGTATAATGAGGATAGTAAGAATAACGAGGATAATAGTGAGAATAAGAGAGTGAGTGGAGGATAGAGGACAGTTCGAGAACTTATAAAGATTATACTTATTTATGAGTAGTGATTGGCCAAGGTAGAGGAGAAGTAACAGATAAATATCAAGGTATTAGGTAATATGAATAATAAGTTAATATAGGTCAAGTTTATAAAGTGAGCCACCTATCTATAGGGGAAGGATAGGAAGATACTCTATACGGCTAGTTAATTACTAAGCCCTAAGATAGTAGAGAAATAGCTATAATATAAGGAGGAGATTAAAGCTAACTGACAGCTATAATAACTCATCACTAACTTTAACTAGGAGTTAACAAGATATATAGAATGGCTTGATCAGGTACTAGAAAACATACTCAAATAACTGTCCAGTATTAATCTATCTCAGTTATTAAATAAACTATTTAGCCAGAAATAGGAGATTGTATTAATAGACCGGTATAGGTCATACTAGTAATAATATCTCTATTATTATACCCGGATCTGGCCACTCAGACATAAAAGAACCAGGGCTGAGTATAGTATCTAGTTTATAGACAGATAATAGGACGTATTTGAAATGATAATATATCAGTTTAATATTCTCATCACCACTAAGGTTTATTATAGTAGCGGTAATAGCAATAGTAATAAGGATAAGGATAAAGATAATTATAATTATAATCCGGACTAAGATACACTTAATAATACTATCTTTACATTCTATATTAGCTCACTCAAATAGAAGCTTTATAATAAACAATACCAAAATCTATTATTCCACTTCATAGCCATTCTTACTATCCCATATAAGATTAAGAGGTGGATATTATATCACTTATACACCCACTTTCTCACTGGTTTCTTATAGTATAGCCATATCTTAATATTTGACTATTTCTTCCAAGATATCTAGTATGACTCGGATAGTGATAAGGAGAATGACTCAGACTCAGACCCAAATCCAGGAGGCAATAGCAATAACAATAGCAATAGCAATAATAATAACAATAGCAATAATAATAGCAATGGCAATAGCAATAGCAATAGCAATAGCAATAGTAATAGCAATAATAATAGTAATAATAATAATAATAGCAATAGTAATAGCAATAGTAATAGCAATAAAAACAACTTCAAGAAGCGTGAGGTAGCTAGTTTTAAAACTAATTACCCGCTTTTAGGAGGGGTATTAACAATAGCTTGTAGACAGA
>JAANBB010000425.1:0-33818 GCA_014621425.1 Cylindrodendrum hubeiense | reverse complement strand
AAGAATAGGCTCCGGCTTAGTGTCTTAGCAGGCGATTCCTCCACGGCGCACGAAGCGCGTCGTGGTATTTCGCGTATTGTAATTTCAACACGAGCGGGGTCAAATCCTTTGCAGACGACTTAGCTGTGCGAAACGGTCCTGTAAGCAGTAGAGTAGCCTTGTTGTTACGATCTGCTGAGGGTCTGGGTTCTAGAGTGCGGCTGAGGGGCGGCATGAGGCCATTTGCACATTAGGAGCCGGCGGGAGCCAGCAGGAGCAAATCTCAATTAATAACAGCGAGCGCCCGTATTGCGCGGTGGCGGAGGAGGCCATGCATGCGGTGTTGGTGATGGAGACAGAAGATGCAGATGCGGAGGCTGCGGAGGCTGCGGGTTGGAGGTGAAAAACAAACAAAACGTATTCCGTCTGCGTCTCAGGATACGCTGGACCAGTCAGACTCACCGTCATCTCTCCTCCGGCACGCGTGCGTGCTTTTTCTTTTTCTGGCGGTGCCTGCCCGTGCTTCCAGAACCACAGCGGCTCTTTGACGTACGTGGTACTACATACTACGTACATGCTGGCCCCATTTCCGATGGATGAGTGAGATGAATCCCGAGCAGCTGAGCTGGTAACTGGAAGGGTGAGCAAGCGGAGCACGAACCCCAGACGGAATCGTGGACCTACTACGTGGTAGGTAGGTTGGTAGGTAGGGAGTGCCACCGAGGCATCTACTTGGCTGCATCTCGTGTTTTCCGTTGGGACGAGCGAGACCAGTCTTTTCCAGATCTGGGCCGCTGACTGCGACTATCGATAGTGCTACTTTGTGGCTAAATAAAGTTACGATGGTGGTGATGAGGGCGGCGGTGATAGCTGCGGTGATGGCCGCGGCGATGGCGCGAGTCTCGATTCTTTGGACTGGGGCTGAGAGACCCAAGCTAGGAGGGTTTGGGATGCCGGTCAGCCAGACAGGCAGCCAGGCAGCCAGACATTCGATAGCAAGGCTGGCTGGCTGGGCGGGTGGTTAGACGGGTGGCTAGACGGGTGGTTAGACGACGGATAGTGGGATGGAGAGGGAGGGGAAGGGGGAGTCAGCCAGGAGAAAGGAGACAGGGAAGCAGAAGGATTGTGGATAATCTCAACGAGGAAGCCGTGCCAGGTCCTGGCAACCTGCAACCTGCAACCTGGGAAGATAGTCAGCGTGCGAGGAGGTCGTAGCGGAAGCATTGGGTTACAGAGGGCAGCGGCGCAGCTTGGTAGCCCCATTAGAAGGCCCTGGAGCGCACTACAGGGGCCTACGCGTGCGCTGCTGCTGCAGAACAGACCATGACCGACGGCTGGCGACAGAGCCCAGCCCAGTCCAGCCCAGCCCAGGGCAAACGACTTGCAAACACAGGGGGACTTGCGCTGCAAGGTACCGATGCAGCCTGGGCCCGGGCGTCCCAGGCGTCCCAGTCGCTGTGGATTGGCCAGCGCGTCCAGCGGTTCCTGGCTTAGGCCAATTTCACACGAGTGAAACAGGCCAATCACGGGGGCCTGGTCCCTGGCGGCTGGCGCAAGTGGCCCGGGACACCCCTGCGCACGCGCCTCCTCGCCCCTGTCGCCTCGACACGCCTTTCCCTGTCCGTGCCTGCATCGCCGAGGCCAGCGTCACTTGGTTTTGTGTCTCTGCTGATCTTCATCTGGATGCACGGCGGATGGGCTATTTGCTCATTTCACATCTTTCTGCCGCCCCACTTGGCATAGTGAAGGCACTGGGTTGTCGGCCGCGGATTGGTGCGCCCGTCCCGGGTGCTTGGTGTTGGTCTCCATTGTGATGTGACAATGGGGCGGCTGCGCCGTTGTGCAAGACAGTTTGCACAATGCCGTTTCCCGTTGGTCCCCATGTAAGTGTGTGTGTGTGTGTATGCACAAACGAGCTCCCGTTGCCCCTTGTCTACCTTCCCAACCTTACCTACCTTAGGTATGCACAACTACCAGGTAGGTAATTAGCTCTGCTATGCATGTAGGCACCGTAATACTTCGTGAATCTGCATGCACAACCGAGCACTGACGGAATCGCTGCACCTCACTCTCCCCATGCCCTACATCGCGGGCTAGCCAGGGTACGTCGCCTTCGGACTGGATGGTGCCCTGGTTCCTGGATGGCGCCGGGCGGCCCTATCGACGCTCGCCCTTCCTTAGGCAATTCAGTTATTCTGTGCCGTTTTGCCTATGGCCCCAGAGCCCTGGTGTTTCTTCCCCCAGCCTGTGCACTGCGGAACTGTTGACCACCCGCTTTCCCAGGTTCCACCCGCCCTGGAGCCTTTTCCCTTCTCTTCTCCCTCTCACCACCACCCTCACCTTCTCCCTCACCCACCCTTCCTTCTCCCTCTCCCTCACCCCCTCCTTCAGAACTGCTACTTTACGGCTGCTTCGCTTGTCGTTGCCCGTGCTGTGCCAGCTCGTCCATTCGTTTCCATCTCTCTTTTTGCCCGGCGCGCCTTTTACAACCCCCACCTGCCCGTGTGCTTTTACTCTCCAGGATCCCGGCCAGATCAACTTATTCTTCTCACCTCCGCTCTCACCAACTACTCTACAACTACTCCACAACTACTCACTTTTTCTACTCTCGCGTTTGGCACCTGGTCCAACCCCATTGCGCTGTGGTTATATTACCATCGCATTGCCATCACCTTACCTTCGTTTTCGATTACCGGCGCATCTGAGACAGTACCGCCACCATCCGATCAACCCGCTTCCGGCCTCGATAGTTTCCGCATCCATTCTTGGTCCCCGCCCTCCGGTTTCCCGCCTTACATTCCAGTCGACGTAACGACCAGCCCCTCGGCTACTGGCGATAACTGGGCGATATATCCCACTATCTAAACCGACGTCTCAATCCTTCACGTTGCGCCTGCTCTCGACCACCAATCGCCCGAGTTCGCGTCGCGACTCCCCACCTCCGACAGTATGCCTCTTTCGCATGTGCGCCTGCATCGCAGGGACGACTCCCACCAAAATGCTGGCGAGCTAGCTAGCGAGCTCGGAAATGGACTTGAGGACCGTGCTGGTGAGCATCTTCCCCCGGATGATCTGGAGATGAGGACGATTGGAAACTCGCCGCAAGATGGGTCGTGATTGCGCCTGGTCAGAAGGCTAACTTGTGAATAGTTGCTAAGGTTACCGTTTACGTGACTGCGGATGCCACTTTCAAGGGTGAGGTTGCTGGTTACTCGACCGCCGGGAAGTCAGTCAAGGTCACCCAGACGGCGAAGAAGGCCGTTGCCACTACCAAGGAAGAGGAGAAAGCCAAGACCACAGCGAAGGCCAAGGCTACGAGCACCGCCAAGTCTAACAAGGCAAAGACCACATCAAAGGAGGAAGAGAAGGAAGCGACCACCAAGGCCGAAGCGACCAAGTCAAAGTCCAAGACTAAGACCACGACCAAGGAAGCCAGCTCAACTACAAAGACGACCAAGACCCGCTCTAAGACCACTGCCACAGATGACAACACCACTTCCGTCCCGTCTGCCATCACCGATGCCACCAACACCGGCACCGAATCTGTTCTGGCCAAGGCCACCGGTCAGGCCTCCGCATCCACAACCCTGGAGACTTCGGCCACCAGTTCGGGTACCTCCACTCTTTCCAGCAGCACTGCATCTGCCGCAGCCTCTTCGAGCGGAACTTCTAGCGCTGGTACAAAGGCTGGAATTGCCTTTGGCATCCTCGGTGGCATCTTCATCGTTGGCATGCTTGTCTTCTTCCTCTTCTCTCGACGTCGCAAGCAGACCGAGCGCCAAAGACTTGCGGATGACGATGAGAAGCTCAACGGTCCCGCTGGTTCTGGCGCTCCCCTCGACAATCCCTTCGCTGCCGCAGCAGTCAGCAGCACTCCTCGGACTGATCCCAAGGCTCCTCGCATCAGCCTTCGACCAGTCACTCAATTTCTCCCCAACTGGAACCTCGAAAAGCGCAGCAGCAAGGGTGCTGCTATGGCTCTCGCCGTTCCCGCCGCCGGTGGCGCTGCGACCAGCCGTGCCCCTGGTGGCAGTGCCTGGGAACGCCCATCTACCGCTCAGAGCACCGACCATAACAATCCCTTCGGTGTCCAGGCTGAGCGCGTCCCTACTCCCATCATGGAGGAGAGTATCAGTGCCCGCAGTACTACCCCCAATTCCGATCGTC
Source organism: Cylindrodendrum hubeiense (assembly GCA_014621425.1). Lineage (NCBI taxonomy): Eukaryota > Fungi > Ascomycota > Sordariomycetes > Hypocreales > Nectriaceae > Cylindrodendrum > Cylindrodendrum hubeiense. The sequence goes on along the minus strand of JAANBB010000425.1, from coordinate 29,672 downwards.
TTCGCCCTGTTTCTCCCGTTTCTTCTATTGGCACCATGAACACAACTGGCGACCCCCTCACGGCAAATGGCCCACAAGTCGCAGTCGCCGTCGTTGCCGCTACCACCGCTGGATCTGCTATGCTCGCTCGTAAGACGTCGATGCGCAAGGATGGCCCTAAGAGACTCGATCTCACCCTCCCAAACCCTCCTCTCGCCGCTGTCCCGCCCAGCCCAGCCGGCACCGAGTTCAGCATTAACTCTGCAGCCCCCGGTGCTCCTGATGCCCCTGATGCCCCTTCCAGCGGTGCCGCTGCCATTGCTGCTGCTGGAGGCCCTGTCAACTCCGCTGTTTATCGTGTCCAGCTGGACTTCAAGCCCACTCTTGATGACGAGTTGGGACTGAAGGCCGGCGACCTTGTTCGACTTCTCCACGAGTACGATGATGGATGGGTAAGTCTCCCTATACTGGTTTCGTTGAAACATGTTAACAATGATTTAGGCTCTTTGCATCCGACTTGACCGATCCCGACAGGGTGTTGTTCCCCGAACATGCCTCTCTACGCGCCCCGTCAAGCCTCGTCCTCCCCAGAGCGGCCCCCGTCCTGGACCCCCCGTCAATCCCGCTGGACCTCCTCGAGGACCTATGGGTCCTCCCGGTCCCGGCCAACGCCCGATGGCTCCTCAAGGCATGCAGGCCCAAGGCCGCCCTGCCTCGCCCGCTGGCCGCCCGATGACTCCCACTGGCCGCCCAATGACCCCCACCGGTGGCCCTCCCAATGGTGGCCGAAGCCAGTCTCCAATGGGCCGTCCTATGAACCCGCCCGGGCGCCCTGCTGGACGTCCCATGAGCCCCGGACCTCGTTCCCAATCACCAGGACCTCGTCAGGGTCCTCACCAGGGACCTCCCGCTGGCCGTCCCATGAGCCCCGGCCCTCGCTCTCAATCGCCCGGCCCCCGCCAAGGACCTCCCGGAGGCCGGTCCCAAAGCCCCAATGGCATGAACCGCCGAAACAGCCCCCCTGGGCCTAGCCCTATGAACCCAAGCCAGGAGCCCCGTCAAGGTCCTCCCACTGGCCCTCCCACTGGCCCTCCGACCGGCCCTGTTGGCAGGAAGCCAGTGCCCGGTCAGGCATACTGAGCAGTCTAAAAATGCTTAGTGTGTCTGATTTAGCATCTGGCAATTTGCCACAGGGAGTCAACAGGGAAACGGGGATAAAAGGGCCGGCGTTCTGCGATACCCAAGGCAGGACAGGGGCCTACGGTCTGTTCATGATCCTGAACGATATTTGGGGATGATTTCCAACACAATAACACGTTCAAACTTTCTTGTCACTCACTCAACCACTTTGCCGATTTCGTGGCCGAGTTTTCGGTCTTGTTTCTTCTCTTCTTCCATGTCTATATACATTTCACATATCCCAGGCGGTATATTTCCCCGCCATGTACTATGGCCCGTTATATTCTTCCGTGGGGGTTACCCGACGGAACACCCTCGAGCGCCAACCGGCTTCGGGGGAGCACACAAGATTACGACTCTTTCTGCATAACAACATTCCTCAACGAGGACAGTTGCGCTAGTCGCTAATGTGTATTTACTTTTTGAGCTTTTTGCATTCAGTTCTTCCCTACTCCGGCTGGTTCCATGTCGTTGGATGAGGAGACGAGCACAGAGGAGCTTTCTTGAGGGCAAGGTGGCCCCAAGAGGCTAGGATTAGAATAGTGATGAGAAAATAGGAAATGAGGATGTGATGCTCGATGATATTATTGTTTGCACCTACAGGCCCTGTGAATATGTATGTTCCTGTGTATTCCCTGCGTCAATCACCTGTTGGGTATCCAGTATTGAGATGGAACTAACATGTTTTAACTCAAGCTATACATTGGCAAACTTTTACGTTAGGTGTCGGCTAACTATCCCTGGTTAGACAACTACGACTAAAGTGTAGAACTCAATGGAGTCAATATTTAGAGAGTAAAAGAATAAAGGAACTAATACAACCCAGCTGCATCTCACCGTAGCCTGTGCCAAATATGGAGATCTGGTCAAGGGGTTGTTCCTTGAATTATGAACCAAGACGGGTCATGGAGGTTGTGGATAGTACTGGCGGAGCTGGGTGATGGGCACACTCCTTTCTTGGTTACTAGCGGCTCTCAAGGGCAAAGTCAAGGGGAAGCGCAGAGAATACCAGCTGTACCGAGATGGGGCTAGGGAATTTGTCACGAACGAGTTTATCACAATGGCATGGTTTAGAACACCAGAGTGAAGGGATGGAAAGGTTTTATCGTGGAGATTTATGGTGGGCGCCTTTGGACAGTGATTTCATGCTCGGTGGCATAGTAATTGAAGTGGCATGTTTTGACAAGCCCTAGCGAGCGAGAAGAGAGATATATTCTAAAATTCAGTAATGTTAGCTAATATACCTTAACAACATCGTTTCAATGATTTATGTGACTAGATAGCCTTCTTCGGAATTTTAATTTGACATTTTTGAACTGCTTACCCAACTAGCATCCTCAGATCTACTTCGCTCTAACATATGCCTCCATCTCGCTTAGATGTGTCCCTTACTTTTCATGGGAATCAACTGCAGAGATGCAGATCCTTCTACTATAGCACCCTTTTGTATCCTACCCACTCCCTACTACGTATAATAGACCCAAACCAAATACCATTTTTGTATACACTTTGAATATCCTACTCCTCTAGCATCGTCTGCAGATCCTCCATCTCACCGCTATGATAAACCATGTCGTAGAACTGACCCTTGGAGTGATACAAGTCCCGAGGGGAGCCACACTCGAGAACACGCCCAGCGTTCATGACGACGACGGTGTCGTAGTCGATGATGGTGCGCAGTCGGTGCGCAATCGTGACGAGCGTGCGGTCACCACCGGCCTCCTCAAGCTCTCGTCGAAGAACCTGCTGGATGCCCCGGTCTGTCTCGTAGTCCATGCTGGCGGTTGCTTCGTCGAGAAGCATGAGCTTGCTCTGGCGGATAAGCGCGCGGCAGAGGGAGAGGACCTGTCGCTGGCCGTGGGAGAAGTTCTCACCACGGGCGTCGACTTCGGTGTCGAGGGATATGGGATTGATGTGTACGTCATCCGTCGTGTCGTTGGGGTGTTCGTCTTCGTCGTCGGAGTTGTGGGCGGAGAATGATGCGATGCCCTTGCAATTGTCGAGGGCTTTTTCCAGGACGGCCTTGGAAACATTTCCACCCGGGTCTAGGTTGGAATCTATAGTGCCGTTGAAGAGAACCGCCTCCTGGGGAATGATAGTTAGACTCTCGCGGAGACGGTGTCGGGGTACCTTCGTGATGTCGACACCATCATACAGAATCTGACCAGAAACGACTTCGGTGAAGCGAAGGAGGGAGAGTACCAGCTACAGGCGCGGTTAGTTATTGTCCTTGTAATCGAAATAAAGAAGACTCGGCGATCTCTTTACTTACCGTACTCTTTCCAGAACCTGTACGGCCCACAATGGCCACCCTTTCACCAGCCTTGAACTTGAGGTTCACGTCGGTGAGAATGTCCGGGCCTTCAGGATCATACCGAATCGTGACATTTCGGAACTCAATCTCTCCAGACCGAGGCCAACCTTTGGGAATCACATGGGACGGGTCATCCGTGTACTCGCCCTCCTCGGGGTAGGCCTCGTCGCCATTCTCCTCTGGTTCCAGCTTGACGTACTCCTTGACTCGGTGGAACTGTAATATCAATGTTAGCATTTATTAAGAGGTTGGTTCACAGAAAGGGCAACCTACACTTTGCATTTCTACCTCGAGATCGTTCATACACCTGACTAGCATCAGAATCGTCTGGCTCAGCCCGTTGGCGTTGGTGAGCGAGAAGCCGACAAGACCTGCAGCAACCACACCAGCCTGGGAAACGGCGATGATGCCGGCCGAGAGAGCCACCAGAGCGGTGACGAAGTCCACGCGAACCGCCACCCAGCGGTTCGCATTGAAGTTGGCCTCAGCTGCGGCCGACCAGGCACGCAGCTTGGTAGCCAACTCCTCACGGAATGCCTCCGACATGCCTGCTCTGGCACGAATAACAGACAACCCCGAGAGCGTATCTGCGAACTGGGAAAAGACGGGCGACTGGGCCGACGAGGTAAGACGCTTAATAACGACGGCGGTGCGAGTGTACATCTCGCCGATGAGGACGCCAAACAAGCAGGTGAAGAGGGCCGGGACCATGAAGATGGGCATGATGCTGCTGACGGCACCGAGACGGAAGAGCATCATGAGAATAGCATCGAGGGTGGCTCGCAACATACCGCTTAGCATACCGTCGATGGAAGCTATGTCGCTGGAGAAGCGGTTCGTGATGCGGCCGATGGGAATGTGCTTAAACCACGACAGCGAAACACGCATGATGGCCTGGATGAAGTCGTTGTGCAGACGCCTCGCAGCCCGCCACGCTCCCCATTCGAACATGACGATGACGACCGAGTAGAAACCAATGTCTAGGAAGGTAAGTGCGGCATAGATGCCTAGGTAATAGGCGATGTCGACATGGGCCTTGTGGTTGTACGCCTCGACCCAGACGGAGAGCCAGAGGGTCCCGGCAAAGGTGAATATATGGGTGAAGAGCAAGAAACCAAGGCATATGATAGCAAAGGCGGGATGGCCGAAGTAGCTCATGTATTGCAAGGCTGTATGATATATTAGCGTAGTCAAGGAGCAGAAAGGAGAGCATCCTACAAGTTAAGCGCCCAACTTTTCCCGAGTCCTTCATTTCCTGGTTAACAATATCCTTGGCCGGCTTCTCCTCCGCGTTCTCAGATGATTCGTTCAAAGTGGTACTGTCGGACTGTAGCCCAGTCTCGAATTCGTCCGGTGTTCCAGCGTCCTCGATGTCGCCTCCTAGAACCTGCGCCAGGACCACGGGCTTACGTACAACGCCAATCTGTGCCTCCGCGAGTTTAACTTGTCCCTTATCCAGTGATATCGAGAAGTCGGCTTGCTCCGAAATCCAGGGGACATTGGTAACTAGGACTGTGGTCCTCCCACTCAAAAGGTCGCTGCAGAAGCAATGTTTCCAGACACCAGCAGCAGTCTTAGCATCCAGTGCTGCTAAGATGTCGTCGAGCAGAAGAAGGGGTGCTTTCGAGTAAAGCGCTCTGGCCAAGGCGACGCGAGCTTTTTGGCCTCCCGAGAGTGACGTCCCGTTCTCACCCACCGTCGTCAGGTCCCTACCTGGTAGCTCCTTGAAGTCCTCCCACAGGCAGCAAGCCTCAATGACACGATCGTACCTTACCTTTTCCATAGGGCTGCCGAACAATATGTTGGCCTGAATAGTGTCATTCTGGAGCCACGCGGATTGTGAAGCAAACGCTACATCCTCAGGTCTCGTCACAGATCCGCTCTCGATGTAGGTCTCTCCCAGGATCGCCAGTAGTAGGGTAGATTTTCCACTACCACTAGGTCCGCTAATAGCATTCAAGCCTCCCTGGGCGAAGTCAAGTGAGATGTCGCTCAGGGTGAAAGTGGCCTTCTTGTTCCGTCGGAACGAAGCCCCTTGGATCCGAAGAGGACCTACCGGATAGCGCGAAAGAGGTACCGTGCTCTCAAAGTACTTGTCTAACCGCTTGACCGAGACCAGAGCGCCTGCAAAGTTGCGAGCAAATGAACTTGCTTGCATAATATTCCTGCGGATGTTCTTGACGAGGAAGATGGAGGTAAATGCAGTGGCAGCGTCGAGACGATGTTTGTCGACGCCCACGTGAAGCGCAAACATCACCAACAAGGAGAGGTATGGGAAGACCTGGGTGATTTGGTTCAGGATGGCCTGTAGAACGGAAACTCTCCATAATTCCTTTTGCTCAGCGGCACGAGCCTCGATGATCTTTTCTGTGATGGGCGTCTCCCACGAAAAGTACTTGATAGCTCGCAGGGAGGCTAGATACTCTGTCACTAACGACATGCGAGAGTCCTGGGCCTTCCTAACCCGCCTTTGAGAAAAGTACATGCTTCGTCCTAGCCAGACAGACACCGGGGTCGCCAGAGCGAGGATAGCTGTGCCAACCAAAGAAGCCCACCCGAGCATCCGGTACATGCCAACAAGAGAAATGATGGTCCCCAAAGGGACTCCGACTGAGGCTAAGACCATGTCTCGGGCTCTGTAAATGGCGTCCACGTCCGAAGCCATGAGGTTTGACAAGCGACCCGCGGAGGTGCTCTTGGGAGCCGACCTCTTCTCCGTGCCCTCAGTCTTGGCAGTGGACTGCAGCTCGAATGGGTCTTCTTCCAGCTCCATGGAATCGAGGGCAGTGTAGTACAACTCCTGGGTGAACGCGGACTTTATTCGCACAACGAGCCTGGTGGAAGTGAATACATACTGTTGAAAGCATATAGAACGGGCTAAAGGACCAATAAACATGAGTAGCAGCCATAGCCAAGGTCTGTAACTGGCAGCGCTTGGATCAGCAAGATACTCCAACAGCTTGAACATGCCGTACGCGGCAACATTCTCCACCGTGTAGCCAGATCCAATCCAGAAGGCCATGCGCGCCAACTCGCCCCGTTGGAACCGAACTGCCGTCAGCAGCGTCTTCTTCGATATTGACCGGGCTTTCTGGACTTGGCGCAGGAGGTACAGGGGTTCGTCGTACCAGGCAATCTTGGGGATATCGTCCATTTCAAGCTTGCCCTTTGTGCCCTTCCAAATGGTGGGGGTCAGCCACTCGTAAGTACAGTAGTAGGTGAGCCAGCTGCACGACTCTTCAGGGGAGGGTTCGTCGCGTGGGCTATAGCCTGGGATGTTGAAGTCAATCTTGGGGGGCACCCATTCTCTTGGAGTCATGATGGCCACGACAAACGTGACCGTAAGAGCGGCGATGGCTCCGACCAGGCTAGCATCACGCATACACTGAGATCCCACCTGGATGCACGGGAGACTGTGAGCAGTGACAAGCAGAAGAAGCATGGCCGAGAAGACAAAGTTGACTTGATGGAGTGCCACATGACGCCATTGGAGATCGTTGACGAGGCGCAAGAGGCCAAGGAGAAACGCATAGGCGGGGACAACTACATTGAGAAGGTGAAGGCGACCTTCAACGTAGGCAATGGAGAGGAAAGAGACGGAGGTGAGCCTGGCGGCCTGAGAGAGCAGTTCGTAAGGCCAGCGGATTTTAGATGCCTTTAATCGGTGGACGAAGATTTCCCGGCGCAACTGGACCAGGCGGACGGCGATCCAAGAAAGGGATAAGACGAGGACGGCGGCTTGGGGAGTGCCAGATTGGGCGAACTCGGAAAGATCGTTAAGCCATTGTATCTCTGGCAAGTTTAATGGAGTTTGGTAGATACTGAGGGAGGCAGTTCAGTATTAGAAAGACGGTCGAGGCACGAGCAGGCCATGGGAGGCAGGGAGAACAACACTGAGAGGTTTACGGACCTTGTTAGATAAGACTGCGCAGAGACGTGGGTAGATTGATTCCTATTGTAGGGAGAGAATTCATAGCCGCCGAAGCGTTGGATCACGAAATCCATGGTGGCGACATGGAACCTCAGCCAGAGAGAGCGATAGGGGACTGGCAAGAGGAAGAGGGAAACAGGAAGGGGGAGGAAAAGCGAGGGAGGACGCAAAAGAGGTGAAAGCGAATGCGAGTGCAGATGCAGATGCAAGATGCAGGATGCAATGCACAAAGACAGACGGCCAGAGAGAGCAAGAGCAAAGTGCCTTATTAAGCCATCCGGGATCCTCCCTTTGCGTCCAGGATCTGTGAAGCCCAAGGGTGGAAAGTTAGGAATTTAGGAATCGATTGCGCTTGCCTCTGACTGCACGTTGGACGCGTGTGTGCAGGCCTCACGCCCAAAAAGCCGGGAAAGCGGGTTCCTCTGCGGTGGAGTCGGCAAGGGGGCGACGCTCAGCGCTGCGCATAGCGGGCCCGACAGCGTCACACGCCCTATTACACCGGCCCTCCAGCGCTCAGCAGCCTCACAATGGGTTGCTCGGGCGGCGGCGGACCACCATCGCGTCCGACTCCAGGGCGCTCAGTGGGATGGCCGCCCGCGAGTGGCCGAGCCCGGCGGGGCTGCTGCCGCGGGGCTAGCGGCATCGCAGTGCCGGGCCAGGGGCGTCCACGAGCCGCCGTGCGCCACCAAGGATCCCCCGCCGGGACGCAAACCGTACCGCCAGACCTCACCGACCGTGTACAAGAGCCAGCACCAGGAGGCGGGAAGCGAGAACCGGCCCTGCATTGCGCCCTGACCGCCTCGCCCGTCTCGCCCTGCGCTCCATTCACCGGTTTCGGTGTGCCTTTGGCGTGTCTGGCTAGGCAGCAGCTAACGCCCAAGGTCGAGTCGTCTCTTCCCTCATCACCGCGGTGAGCGAGCGCGAGAACGCCATCGGCACCGAAGCGGCGGCCGTTGAGACATGGAGAATCCTAACCACGACCAAAAGGTGGGAGCGGCGCAGTGTCACCAACGAGCGGCTGACGTACCGCATGGGGAAGGTTACCAGCCAGGATCAATGGCCCCTCTATGACTGATCTCGGCTTTCCGAGCTCAATCCGATCCTGCCTGATAAGACGTGCTCTGGATTGAGTGCTTTTCTGATTCACAATCAGCCATGTGTGGCCTGACTTGGACCGGGTTTGCGTGCAAAGGTGGCTTGCGTGCTGGGCAATGACGATGATGCGTTTGATTCGCGGCTGCACGGAGCCGAATCCCCTCTCCCGTCGACCACGCAGTTGTGGGGAAATCCGCCTAATAGGTCGCAAACTGTCCGATCACAGCCAGATTGAATGACTCATGTTGCACTTCGTGGATTCCACGTGGAGATGGATGTTGCTTTCCTCATCCCGTCAATTGCCCGGTTGGTGACTGTTACCGGATGGATGCCAAGCTTCACTAAGCCGGGCGATGTGAGCCACCTCCTGGTGATGAGGCTAAACTGCTTTCATGATGAGAAATACCGCTGTCAGAGAATGTAAACTGATCTAGTAATCATTATGAAATCGTAAATACATCAACTACATCACTTACACGGATAATTTCTAGACTACATCGGCTCTCTCCTTCTGGTACGGCGCATGTATACTATTCAGTGATGGTAAGCAGCCAGCCGGCCAGACCCACCCAGCACCTGCCTCGAGCCAGCAATTTGCAGCCAGCCGTCAAAACGGGCGTCGGCCAGCTGCTACAAACAATCCTTAATTCGACTACAAAGGAACCGTGTTACAAGGCCTATCATTGTCCCGGGGAACCTACCAAAAAAGAAAGTCAAGATTTGCCCACACAACAACCTGTCCATGGTGAGCGACCAAGGCTATGTAGGTTAATGTTAGCCGGCACCAGGCAAACCCCATCACCATTACTTCACAACAGATGGTATGCTGGCGAAATAAATTAAGAGTATTGCTATTTGCACACAGATACAATGTTAGCACCTAAATTTTAGTACCTGAATATTAGTACCTAAATCTTAACTACATCACATGCATATGCACCCTTAACCTAAAGGTAACTTATTGACATTAGGGAATAAACAACTAAAATAAAGTGTGGTGTTAGGATAAATGAATACTAATAATTAGCCTTCCTGGATTTACCCTGCTCAAATGGTATATTCGGTACATTGCTATGAGATAGATTAGTACATTTGTCATAGTTTGTTTAGACGGGGAAACTTACTGGACGAAGCGACGGCGAGAGAGGGGGCGAACACGCCCAGGATTGTCTTCTTCTTCTTCTTCTTGTCGTCGTCGTCGTCGTCGTCGTCGTCGTCGTCGTCGTCGTCGTCGTCCTCGCGGACTCTCTTGACTATAGACTCATTAGAACACAGAATCATGGATGAACCATTAAAGACTCACTTTGGTGGTACTGGGAACTGCTGACGGCTGCGTTAGTCCATACTCCTGGAAAGAATTTGTTTGACTTACGGATGAAATTGGCCCAAATCTGGGCGTCGCCCAATACATCATGGGCATTAGAAGGAAGGAGGGCGATCGACTCCATTCTGATGGTGATTTAGGTAAGGAAGCATGGAAAAGTGTCCTTGAACCACTGCACTCCATTGGGCGCAACGGTGGCAGGGAAGGGCCCGGTAGCCACCCTCGCGCTACCGAATGGTCAGCTCTGCGATAGCACAGGCATACGAAGACATACCGAAGCACAAAAGTAAGGAGTCCGGTCGCCCAAGAGGTCGGCGGAAACGACGGGGCGCGGGAGGGCGCGGTAGCAGACATGGTTGAGGTGGTGGCGGCGGGAGAAGACAGAAGACTGAGCGATAGGTTAGCGGCATCTAATAAGCGACACTCAAGCGGGGAGATTGTGGTGTCCGGGGGGAGACTAGAAATGAACATACAAAAGAGTCAAGAGGGCTGAGGAAGAAAAAAAGGGAAAAGAGAAGCCGCAGAGGCGATACGGGAGGAATTAAATACCCTCGGAAACCCTAGAGACAACGCAGAGCCAAACGGACCCTAGCAACAATAGGGAAAACAGACCAAACGCGCCTATTAAGGGGCACGGACAATAGTCACGACTATCCGAATCGGGAATCCAATAAACGTGAGCTCAAGGATAAAGGGACGGGCCGTAGTGACCTCACACGTTGCCTGGGGGCACTACAGTGGCACCGCAGCGTAGGAAAGTAATGAGAGAGTCAGAGAGGTCAAAGACCCAACAGCCATGAACAACTAATAAAGATAACATAATAGTAGTTAAAGTTGCGGGAAGCAGGTGCCTGAGGATACCTCAGTAACACCCAGTATTCCCCATATAGTAGAACTGAGTAGAGCCCGGCGGGTTAGGACCGTCGGGTACTGGGATGATATTGGTCAGGGGAGACTGATGGGAGTGGGTGCGGCCACAGTGGCCGCATTGAGGCAGTAATATAGAACCACAGTGTACGAGAAGAAGAAGAAGTTGACGGTGGGAGAGAGGATGGTGTTTCTCCTGACCTCCCCCGAACCCCACAGGCCCGACAGGGTTATTCGCTCGACCCCGCTATCTGGGTATAGTCGTCAAAACGACTACAACCGCGTAGGATAAAACCAAATCAAAATTAATCGATTGTTGGAATGCCCAGACAACGTTCCCTTCCATGAACGGCAACGCGCATCTCCAAACTCCATGACTTTTGCCGGGTTAGAAGACGCCCTTCGACCTACCGACGACACGTTCAAGGCATTCTACGAACATGGCTACCGGACTTGGTACAAGTTATGGGCAGGCGCTGTTGGTGATTGTTCCCTCCCGTTAGCATGCCTGGAATGGGAGCATATTTTCCCTCAGCATCCTGTTATTCCCGTCGGTTTGGATCCAGACGATTCCGGGCTTGTGACTGCAAAATCTACCTGGCTATCATCTGACGGGTCCTGCGATAGCCCTACATTCGAGCAGACTTTCCTGATGACAGCGACAATCGGGCAGCCAATATCAACTGTCCTTATAAATAACCTGGATTTATCACTTTTCGAGTGGTTCGGTCAGGATGACAGCCATCTTGTGGTCCTAATATACGCTTGGGCGTACGCCCTGTCCGCGCGGTGGGCGGAGATCATCCCACGAGCATCTCCACTGGAATACACTACGAGCAAGGCGCCATGGACAGCCTATCCCGTCTCCAGCGAAGCTGCTGAGAACGATAGACTTATGGTGGTTGATCTGGGAAATCTTACCGATGAGGCAGCTCGATGGTGGGTAGCTGTCCTTGCACCAGGGGAGGGTTGGAAGGCAGCCATACCTCATGAGCGATGGCGACTTATTTCGCCCTGGAGTGTCACAAAGGAGTTCAATAACATGAACATTTTACTAACTGGTTCTCTTAACCATATGAACTCTCATTCGCAGACCCCAGCATCCTTTGAAACAGCGTTGAAGTACATCGAGCACTACTCCGCAATCCACCACGCCAGCTCACAGAACAGGGCTGCACTAGCTGCCGCTCTACTTCCCCCCCTAGCCAAACTGGACAACAGAAAAGTTCTGCTTCACGCCCCCCAAGGACTCTGCAGGCAGCCGGTAAACATAGGAGCACCCGAAGCTTCAAATTTCGAGAAACAGTACCTACACCAGCTGGACAGACTCCTGACCCTGAGCGCTAACGTTCGCGGGATGAAAGCCGTTCTGGGCAGCATCTTTTATGAGTCTAGGGTACCAGCCAACGCCTGCGGTGCATGGCTGCAAGGCACCATGGCCATGCTGCAACTGAAAGGAATCAATGACCTTCACGTACTGGCTCGCATATTCTTTGATCGGAGTCCCCATATTTCGTATCTCTGGCTTGGAGGGATCATTACAGGCGCGCACAAGGACTTTTTACGGAGCACCTCCGGCCTCCTTGGTCTTAACAGGATTGACCTTCATGAGGCGGCCTGGACTGGTACCCTTTTATCATTCATTCAGGAACCGGTGTCTCTGATACATCAGGACTCAAGTTCAATCTCACGAGCTGACGAGTGCCGCTTAATGTTTTGGACCCAAGAACCTCCCCGAGAATTCCCTCCAATATACCCATATCCTCCCTTGGGGGACACGGATATCAGAGACGCCGACCTTGGTGTTCAGCTTCACGCACGTTGTCCAAGCAATCATGGTCTCCAATTCTTGTCTGTCACATGGAATTGTGTTGGGGGAAGGAAGGACATACAAGCAACAGGACCCATATCTGTAGTGTCCAGGGATTGCATTACCCATAGCTCGCAGGATGAGGACCACGCGGTTGAAGTGGACTATGAATGGTTAGACCGAGAGAGGGATCTTTCCGAGGGAGTTACTCGCAATCTGTTCACCTGGATGCGAGACATAGGTGGGTTCACTCTTGCGGAGCGAGAAATTTATCGTCATGAATGGATTGACGCTTTCGATTCGGACGACGAGAGTGTCCATCCGGAGGGTGATGGGGGTTCAACAAAGTGTCTAAACCTTGACGCGCAGATTGGTTCTTGGATAGCAAGTACCATGACCAGACGTTGTAATTCAATATGAGAGTACCTAAAGCTGCTGTCATGCAAAGCTTAGTACTACAGTACAATCAATGGTTGACGGATACGTAAAAGCTGTGTAGGATTTCGCCTCGGATTCTTGTCGCCGTACCAGCGCTCTCAAACTTACATCACTAAACAAAAACAGTATTGCTATTTGCACACTTTCATGTAGCTATTGAGACACATCCGTGTACCGCTGATTTAAAAAAAAGAAATAGCCAGTAATGCACCGAATATGAAATTTGAGCAGGGGACATCCAGAAGACTAATTATTAGCATTTATTTATCCTAATACCACATTCATTTAGTTGTTTATTTCCTAATACTGCATTTATTTTAGTTGTTTATCCCCTAATACTATATTTATTTTATTTGTTTATTCCCAATATTAAAAAATTGCCTCTAGGTTAAGATGTGTATGCACATGACATAGCTCAGATTTAGGTGGTAAAATTTTTATTCTCAATGAGCAGCGGACGTGTTGACTGCTCTCTAGCGATTAGCGATTGTGTGCCTGGTCAAAGTACCTCGTCAGAACCTCACTTCGATTGCACCCTAATTCCAGCCACATGTCCAATGGAGAACCAGGCGACTTGCCTGTCGCCCTCCCTTCGCTCCCACGGGGCAAGAAACTTGAATCATACGATTTTGGGACTATTCTCACGCATCTAAGGACACCAGACCGAGGGCTTGGAGGGCACGTCTAACAACCACATGGCAGCAATTGGCAGTCCGAATGCTGTTAGTATCGTCGAAGAATGGGACGAAACAATAACCATAAATATTGTACTGGCAGCTGGGCGGGAGCCTCTGAAAACGATGTAAATAATACAAACCCCAATGTCCCTTTTCGTTTAATTCCACCATCGCAATTCTGAGCCCGCCTCAGCCTGTTCATCCTCGCAAGGATACAACCCATGTGCCTTCTGTCTTTCATCACTGATGCCCCTTCATCCAATTTCGTCGTCATTGCAAGTCTGAGCCCGCCTCAACTTGCTCATCATCTCAATGATGCAACCCAGTTCAGTCTTCGTCGCCATTGTCTTCTGCTTCTTCGGCCGGCATAGCCTCCTCTTCGTCTCGCAGCTCCAAAAACTGCATCACGTTCTGAGGCGCGGGGATGGCCATCTCCAGGTAAGGCTGTCGATTGTGGTATACAAGGTCGTAAAGCTCAGGCTTATTCTTGATGCCAGCCGTGAATGTGCAGTAGCGCCCCAGTGAAGCAGAAAACTCGCACTGCAGCATTTCAAAGCCTTCTTTGTTGTCGATGACTCTTCGCTTTCCACATCTTCTCGCAAGCTGAATCTCTCCATCCTGGACACCCATCTATGTGGTAGAGGTTAGTAGTGAAATCCACGAGCTGTAAGCAGATAACTCAGACTTACGCAGCAAATGTCACACTTCATCCGCCCAGCTGGCTCTCCAGGGACGAAAAGCAGCTCCTTTCCAGGAAAATGGCCAATGTGGACATCGTATCCATACTTTTGCTCGATTTGTGTTGATGTCTGGTCCAGACTCAAAAGTCTTGGTATCGGCTTTGAATGGGCCTGAGGATCAGAAAGGTTGATCCGCTGATTGAAAAAGTCAACGTCATACTTGCGAACTCGACCATTGTAGGGCACCCAAACGCGCTTGGTGAGCATGCTCTCTTCTGGTTGCCATTTCCACTGCAGTAAGGTGGCAAGGATCTTGATGCAGTGGAGCCAACCAACCTCAATGCAGGCAAATATGTCGCCGTGTGGTCCGTATTCTTGTGGCTTCAACGCCTTGATACCTGCCTTGAAGGTCTGTAGGTGGTAGTTCGCAAGGTATCTGGCCTTCCAAGTCCCTCCGTCTTCGAGGAATTCCACCCGGATTCCAACTCGTGAGGCTTCCCTCCAGCAGTCAAAAGGCCCAATTGCGGGGATCTCCACGTAGGGATAAGGGTGCTTTTCAGCTGGGTTCGCCATGATCTCTATGACAACGTTGACAATGGAACCTTTTTTGACAGAAGGGAATATAGTCAATGGTAGTGGAACCTTGAACGCGCGCGGGACTGTCTTCGCATGTACGTTCCTTGTTCCGATGAAGACGATAACTTGGCGGTCACCCTGAACTCGTCTCGGATGTGTCCGGAACTGCCACATCCTTGGAGTGAGATCGTTTCTGAGGATTGTGGTCTGAACCCAGAGGTTCGAGTCCATGAAGGTTCTCTCGAGTACAGGGACGGCCCAGTTGCAACCGGTGAACTTGTCCCTAGGACTAAACCGTTCAAGAGCGGCTCGTGATGCCTTGAGTCTTTTCCCAATTTCAAGGGTCCGATTGGCAAGAGGTGAGGACCAGGCCTTGTGGAACGTCTCTCTATCGGGGTTAATAACGAGGTCGGTCGATGAGCTTGGAGCTAGACCAGACTGCTCGCGATACTCTTCAATGGTGAGCATGAACGGGTTGAAGCATTCGAACAAGATGATCAGTGTCAGCTCTGCCCATGCTCCCATGACCGAGTAATCATTGGCCATTCTCGATATGAATGTAATGGGGAACATTCTGTAATTTCCACCTTTCCTCAGAATCTTGCGTCCGATCTTGTGATGAGCGACGATGTCATTATCATCTGACATGAGACTCTGATTGTGTTGTTGTAGGCGTTTCGTCGGATCCACCGACTGTCCGCAGTAGACTGCGTACTCCGGCACTTCTGACGTCTGATCAAAGTAGCAGATCATGTAGAAAAATGAACCGGTGGTCCTATTGAACTCGGAAGGGTTTGCCGCATCTCTCCGAACATACTTGGCGTTGTTCCAGATCTGCTGAAGGGTAGGCAAGCCGTTCCGAAAGGGTTCGAGTGTGCCGCAGTATGCCATTCCTGGAGATTCTATTGTCAGCATGCTCCTCTTTTCGTGGCAATGTCCCACTTACCGTCCAAGAATTCTCTGATCAACGCAGCGCGCTTGCCGCTTTTCCCAACCATGTCCAGAACTCTGTCCGGAACGCCAATTTCCTTCATGGCAGCTAGGTTCTCGTCGGTTCCAAGCGAAGCATAGAAGCTTTCAAGCCAAGTATGCAAGGGTGATTCTGGGTGGTTTGGTGAAACTCGGAGGGTAGCATTTCCCAAAACCAGATCAGAGACGATGGGTTTTGTGCTGGTCTGTTCGGCGCCGAGTTCGATGTGGCTCGATGGTACCATGCATTTTCCATCTGGAGCAGGCGTGTTCGAGGCGATGGCCCATCCGTTATGGGTGTGTTCGATCAGTTGGACCCAGACCAAAGGTGCTAGCTTCTTTGCTTGACTGAAGTTCGACGCGATGTCCGGTATGAACCCAAGTTGGCCGACGAGAAGTGGGACGAGAGATCCTGCGTTCTGAGTCGTAGCTTTAATGTCCTGGGCTTCGGACTCGGTCAGCGGTTTGGTGACCCTAAATGTGCGGAGCTTAACCATCTTGAAGTCTTTTGTTGAAAGAAATGTATGGTGATGAAGTGGTGAGGAAAGAGAAGGATGAAGAAGCAGGATGGGGGGGGGGGGAGGGAGAGAGGAGTTAAATTATTTATAGGAGTCTTAAAGATAACTCACAGTGAATCACAGGCTATTGTGAGGATGCCGGGGACAACAGTGAGCCACAATATGTTGTGAGTATGTTGGCAAACAGCCGTGAATCACAACCTATTATAATGCTGGTGGGCAATCGTGAGCCACAACCTGTTGTGAGGATGTTGGCAAACAATAGTGGGTCATAACCTATTGTGAGATTGCTAGCAAACAGCCGTGAATCACAACCTATTGTGAGGATGCTTGTAGACAATCATGAGCCGCAACCTGTTGTGAGGATGTTGGCAAACAATAGTGAATCATAACTTATTGTGAGATTGCTAGCAAACAGCCGTGAATCACAACCTATTATGAGGATGTTAGCGAACAATAGTGAGTCAGAACAGGTTGTAAGGATGTTGGCAAACAATTGTCAATCACATTAATGCCCAAGGCCGAGAAGAAGAACAGGAACAGGGGAAGGTTGAAATGCAAAACTTCTCAGGAAAACCACAGGGATGCGTTTTTGAATGATTTAATTAGAGCATTGCTATTCGCACACAGGTACAATTTTAGCACCTAAATCTTAGCAACATCATGTGTGTATACATCCTTTACACAGAAATATTTTTCATCATTAGGGGATAAGTCAATAAAAAAACGGACTATTACGGAATAAACAAGTAAGCTAAAATATGGTACTGGGGAGTAAATAACTGAGATAAAATGTAGTATTAGAATAAATAAATGTTAATAATTAGCCATCCTGGATTTCCCTGCTCAAATTTCATATTCGGTGCATTGCTGGTAATTGTCTTTGAAACAGCTAGACACGGATGTGTGCGAATAGCAACATGAAAATGTGTCAATAGCGATACTCAAGCCCAAGTATGAATGTACTGGGAAAGGGAAAAAAAATTGCATTGCTATTCGCACACTGTCGGACACGTGATTGGATCCGCGGTCTCACGGGGCCGAAGGCTGTGAGTTACACACAGTGAAACCGATGTAATAAGGGGCCAAATTGGCTATTTCAATTGATGATCTATGGCTGTAAATAGGCCGGATTCGTGCTTATCTTGTCTGATCAGATAAATCTGTACTCCAAGCGGCGTTTCTCCTCTCGTCGCAGCCGCCCTTGGCCCTTCATCCGTCTTAGTCATCCCGGACCTCCGGCCAGCTCCGGCTCCCTGTCTGACACACTCTCGAACCACACGACTCCTCTTTTCATGCTGTTCAAAGGCGCCGTTAACATCGTCATATCCGACCCAGTTGAGCTTCTCGAAGGCGGACGGGGCAGGGCGGCGAAGGCACCGTCTGTGACCCTCGTGGAGGAGGTTATCCAGCCACGTAGCCACAGCCAGAGTCGCAGCCAAAATAACAGCCAGAATAACAGCCAGACCGGCAGCAATACCACTTATCCCAGGGAAACATCGGGGATGCATTTTTGACCGATTTGGCCGTAGCCGGGCTCACGGGCTGTAGGAATGTGGAGACGTCAATTAAATTCGCTCAATGTTAATTGCTGGCTTACACTGTAATTTTGGTGTGAGGGCAGGATGCGAAATACGGGGTGGAAATACAGTGCCAGGTGATTGATTCATCAGTGCGAGTAGCCATACTCATGTTTAATAGTTGGTCCAAAAAAGAATTGCGAAAAAGCCAAAAAAAGAATGGCTGGTGGTGTGATATCTCACATCACCAATATGCCGATGCACCAGGGACTCGAACCCTGAGCCTTAGTCTTAGGAGGACTACGCGCTACCCTGATCGAAAGTTAGTAATGAATATTTAACAGACGGATTGATTTTCAAGTACATTGCGCCAGCGCACCCCAGCTAGTGGTGGTTGTTGAAACAATCGCAAATATTTTACAGTATATTGTGACGAAGTCATCAAGTCGGTTCACATACTTGGAGTATTGCCACCCGCATGCACAACCATTGCTGTTCGCACAGATAACTATTGCTATTCGCACGGAGAAAATCACATGACCGCACTTTCCTGGGCGGCAGCTACTGTCGTGTCGTAGGAGGTCAATTCCTCTCAACTTCCCAAGCTTGCGGCGTCGTGTCATATCGCAAGCCAAGCTTAAGACACAGAGCAGCCCGAGACCAACCCAACGAAATTGGATGCCAATATCACGAGGCAATGCAAATACAGGGGACAGAGGAACGAGAGGCGAACGAGGGAGAGAGGCACGGGGACAACGGCATCGTCAACGGCCACTGGGGTGATCCCCGGGCCACGGCCAACATAATAGCCGGGGGGGACCCCTGCTCTCCTCTCGCTCATCTCTTGCGTTTGTCTCTTTCGCCTGTTGTTACAGTGCTCATTTAAGAGCTGATCCAAGAATTGATTAGACATTGCTTACAGAGCCTGTTTCGCTGTCATCGGGTCGACACCTCGTCGCTCCTGCGGGGTGGGGCCCGAGACATCGGCCTCGGGCCCGGGCCCCAGTTTTCTCCGGCCGTGGCGGTGTCGTCATGCCGGGCGTCATGCACTCACTGCCGCGGCGCGACGCCGCCTGTTTGTTTACACCGCTAGTGGTCAGACTTGCACTACGATTTCAATGCAGTAAGAGGAAGCTATAAAATACAAGATAATGTTATTGTGTTGGGTGGACATGACTTGTTGGCCAGGGATGACATGTGAGCTCTAGGAGCTACTAAGGATACTCAAGGCACCGCCAGACTCTCTATTTTACAGGGTATATTTGTCAGACCTCACAGCATTGTGTGTACCTGCAGTTTTCTTTATTTTATTGACCCGACTGGTGCGGGAAGCCCGATCTCGAGCCTCAAGCTCGAGGTCGAGCCTGAGGTACCACGCCTCGTGCGGTCATGTGGGCTGGGGCCCTTATGGTCCCGAGCCCTCGACAGTGAAGATAGAAAGAATAACCTTCTTAATATACACCCTTGATACTCTCATGTTGAGTGATTCTACGTTATTATGCATCACCGGCCCTGCCGTTACTACAGTCTTTAATTCTCGATGATTTTACCCCATTCTTTGATTACTTCACTTTCTGCTATATGTTCACATACTCTACGTATTCGGATTGTCAATTCTTTGTGGTGGGGTCGTGGTTCCATTACTTGGATTTTGGTCGAGATCAACTCCGCTACCCTAAAGTCAGCAAAATTTCGTCGACTGATTGGTGTGGTTGGTTTTGCCTGGTGAGTTTTCGTGCCCATCTCAACACTGTAATTTTGGCATGGCGGAGGGAAGATGTAAAAGATGAGGTGGAAAGTGGGTTATGTGATCAAAGTTTGTACAGATAGCAACAGTCATTGTCAGCGTGTTGGGTTCCGTGCCTAACACTGAGAGGCAGCTTCAGAGGCGTTCTTGATTGTGTGATAGGATGTAAGGTCATTGGACCCGGACTGCTTATTATTAGAAGTTATGACCTGCATTGAGGTCATTGAACCACGTCAATTATTTAGTCGTTGCGGTCTACAGGGTAGGACCGACGCATTGTGGTTGAGATTGTCCGTGACCATCATTGTTGATTATTGTCATGAGCGTTCTTTAGCATGATTTTCTAGCAAGCCTAATTTTCAGTATTTTTAGCCCATATTTGCGGAATTGCCCTGTGGCCTGTCTGATAAGATGATGCTGATAGTCATTATCGGTCCGGCTCGTCTATTTCTTTTTTTATTTGGACCGTCGCTTGTATTGCGCTGCTAATATGCTGAAGATCACCTCCCGAGATGCTTGTATGGAGGGATGTCCGAGCTCAGTAAACTGGCTGGTGAAAGAGGTTTGACTATCAAGTTAAACACACATAACAGCATTCTGGTTGTTGCAGTGGTGCTGAGAGTGCTGGAATTCACGTTCTGGTGTCCCTGGCGTGGACGGGCGGGGACCTTTCACTTGACGACCTGACTCCCATATAATATGTAGTATCAATCGCCTGTCATCAATCAGAACAATTCTGGTGCGCTGGCACTTTTGGTAAGTTACAACACTGCGTCTTTGGCACAAAACGTGTGGATTTACATTGGGGTTTCGTAACTAACGAGCCCCTGATTTTGCGGCTACTTAATACCCAATTGATCACAATTGCGGCTTGGCTAACCTACCAATGGACCCAGATGTTATGAGCTCGCCGCTGCGTTTGCCCATGGCAATGTCTACCTACGAAGCTGACATTTCAGCATCGTCATATTAAGAGCGTCAAACCACATATTCAGTCTGGGCGTCCTAACTTTCTGGTGCAATGCAAACTCAAAGGTCTCGACCGAGGCGCTGTGCTAGAGTAATTCGATATCTTTCACTAGAAGCGTACGCATTGGCTCTTCCATGGCATTTGATCGTTTTTAGGCGTCTGAGTGGTAGGTTATCTTGAGCCATTGGACGCGAGTCTCAACCACCCCGTGACCAGGTCTGCTCCTTCCTCAACTGGATGGCAGCCTCACCCCACCACGTAAGGCAAACAGAACTCCTACCTGAGTAGACGGGGAAGGAGCGCCTTTAGGGTACGTACCTGTTCCTTCCCAAGAAGAAGACCCAATGGAGTGCATTACTTTTTCAAGTGGTTCACGGAAGTTTTCCCATGCTTTCCTACCTGAACCATCATCACAATGGAGTCCATCGCACTCCTTCCCTCGAATGCCCTCGGGCTTTATGCCCATGATGTTTTGGGCGACGCCCAGATTTGGGCGAGTTTTCATTGTAAGTCAATCAAATTCTTTCCAGGAGCATGGACTAACGCAACCGTCAGCAGTTCCTACCACCACCACCACCACCACCACCACCACAAGTGAGTCTCTGACATGGTTCATCCATGGTTCTGTGTTCTAATGCGTATATAGCCAAGAGAGTCCGTCAGGATGACGAGGACGAGGACGAGGACGACAAGAAGAAGAAGAAGAAGAAGACGATAGACCTGGGTGTGTCCGCGCCTTCTCTCGCCGCCGTTTCTTCTGGTAAGTCTTCCCGTCTAAATAAACCATGACAAATGTACTAATCTATCTCATAGTTTTGAACCAAATGCTGGTAAGTGTCAAAAATATTCGATATCACCACCATCGTACAGCTGCACCCTCGTTTTGGTCCCTCCATTGGCTCATCTTTCCTTCCCCAACAGTGCACTCTTTCACCATTCTTCCAGCTCAGCACCCATATCATCAGCGGCAATATCCTCTTTTGCTTGTACCCTTCTCGCCCCTCATCGGCATTCATCGAGTCTCACTCGTTGTTTGTTGGCTCCTCTTTGATCTCTTATCATTGCCTTGTCATGCTGTCCTCTATCATCGGTGACATATTGAGTTACTATCCCTCCAATCCCTTCCAGCATTATGGCCCTCGTTTATGATCACACTCTCCTCTTCTCTATTTATTCTCCAACGCGGTACTCAAGATTGTTTTACTCTGGGATGTCGGGACTGGGTTCTGAGTTGGCCGTTATCTGAACCATCAACCGAACGTCGTCCTGCCCAGACATTCCCCATGATACCTTGCCCTTTACCACCTATACCCTGTAGTAGCCTCTCATTCTCGGCTCTATTTTTCCAGCACTATCTCGCACTTTTGCCTATTTACAATTATAGTATACTGACTATTTTATTTTTATTTAGCCAGCACGGACATAGGCTGTTCGACTTGCGGCAACGATTGCCAAGTATAATGAGATCAAACGCTCGAAGAAGAAAAAGTCAAAATAAATAGTTTATTAGTATTAAATAACTAATAGCAAGTAAGAAGTATAAATTGAAAAAAGAAAGAAAGTGTTAATATACAATTCTTAGAAGGGATTCTATTCTAATTTTGTTTACTTAATATATTTATATGTAAGAAAAATAAGTTATAGTCAAATATAATATAATACATATATATATATAATTAAAATATATAGTATAAGAAATATTATAAGAAATATAAAAAATTAAATCTTATTTATTAAATAAATATCTAGAATTATATTATATATATTGAAATTTAAAATATTATATTATATAATAATTTGTAATAGGCGCTGCGGCGCTGATCCGGGTGCCTCGCAGAGGCGGATCGGATCCTTGTTATAGCTGGATGTGAGGCTCAGTAATTGCGGTGACTGCAATTACTGCTTGATCTTTTGCCGTAGCGGTGACTGGTCTTTGTATCTGCTGGAAAGCCTCCCAGCTGGTGTTACATAATTATAAAAATTTTCTACTATATATTTAATATTTCTATTAAAATAAATATATATATATAATAATATATTTATGTATCTTGATATATATTATATATTTAAAAGTACATATATTATGTATTTGATAAGTATTATAATTCATACAGATAAAATCGCATAGCTTACCGTATATAAAACAGGTCAATTTCTCACAACTTCCTCCATTACAGGACTCTTTTCTTGCTGTTGAGAATGTGATATTACCACCAAATGCAGGGGGCAGAGGAATGAGAGGCGGATAAGGGAGAGTGTTGACGGTACCATCTTCAGTTGTTGTGAAGGATGTTATCCCGACCACACAGCCGGAGTCACCATCATAGTCGTCATAGCCAGACTGGTAAAAACAATATTCTTCACAGGGAAATACCAGAGTTGCAACTTTCGAACGATTTGGCTGTTAAGATGCGTGGATGTGAAATCCACTGTATATTCCTTGAGTTCCTTGCTTATACTACAACTTCAAGACGTCCGACATCGGTTTACTCAACTTGGATCTCCCTCCATCCACCATCAACTACACAAGCACAGTGTAAAGACAGAGGCGGCATGCCCAGCCTTCAATAGATTAGCTACCGGCTGAGGTAAAAGATCAATCAATTCCAGTAGACTGCATCTCTAGAACTGTGCCACACAACTGTTATGAGGGCCGAGCGCCCCACGGGCGCTCGCCAACTGGCGCGCACGCCAACCTCTTACACATAGCGGCATGCCGCCAGCAGCATCCGTCTTCACGTGGAAGCGATAGTAACAATCAATAGCCTGAGGTCCCTGCGTATTAATAATCCTTTCCCTATTAATGCGGGATGGTAAGATATTTTATACAAGGCTGTAGTAAGGCCATCCACTAGGGACCAGGAAACATCGTACTGACTCACTTGCCCATATCACGGACAACAAGAGGTGAATTCCACGTCAATACTACGTTTGGACTGGAAAGTCCAGAAGCAGTACAACACCCGAAATGCAATCTCTGGTGGAAGCAGAGACCTTTATGCCCGAGAGATAGTTCCCTGTTTGTTGCGGGTGCCTAGAGAGAATACAGCATGGAAATTGCCGCGTTGTGCTGACTGCCTCTCATCACATGTCTCATGTTCTTGACTGGACAAACATTCATGTCTCTTCATCACTCTTCCTTACTATGGCTTACACCGGGTCATGCCCTAAGCACACTGCTGTTGCATAGTCCCCGTCATGGCTAATAGATACCATTGCACTATCATCTGCCTCAGAATTCTCGGCGCTTCTGATCCTCGCCACTGGTGGCCCGCTCCCTAGTCGTTCGCCCTCTATCGGACGACGTTCGATGATGACGTCGTGGAACGTCAGCCTTCGGTGCGAGTGAGCCTTTATGGCCGCCTCTTTTGCGGCAAACCTAGAGGCGAGATGTTTAGCTCTGGGTTTCTGTAGTCGAGTATCAACACGTGTCAACGTACCTCCCGGCAATGAAGGCGGCGCACTTCCACAACTCAGGGTTGTGTGCAGCCAATGCTTCATGCATCTGCTGTCCTTTCTCCAAAGCTGCCGCTGTGAAAGACGACTCAGTGGGTATGCGACGACCCAACACACCTGGCGCGCGGGTCAAGACATGCAGCCGCTCATCATTGCGGGCTTGTTCCTCGGGCGCAAGGATACGATTCACGAAGCGCGTCGCGCGTGTGCCGGAAAGAATACGATAAATGCGCGATATCTGACAAATATCGGTCCCGACATTCAGCGGAAAGGGAAACGGTCGCAGGGGCCGCATCTGCTGGACCTGATGTGCTGTCCTTTGATGCGTGTGACTGGTCGAACAAGGGAGGCTTCAAAACTCATCATGATTGCTATCCCGCAACAAACTGGGCTAGGCGGATTGGCTGGTGGGGTGGGTTAGTGGCGAGGCGGCACCTTATCGATAGGTAATCTAGTCGGTGGGGCCCAAGCTTTAACGACGACGTCATGGATGTCGACTGGGTAAGTTTCACCCGTCGGACGAAAAGGGCCTATTTTACAACAAGGGCGAGCGGAATGACGGCATTGAGAAATTGCCTTATTGAGAGCGCCTAAAATGAACGTACGGGTCATAAAAAACACATGCCAGAACTACCGTCGACGCCATCCCGGCCGTACTCCACATGGCAAAAGGCCTGGCCCTTCCGATCTCACATTAAGTATCCCTTGAGCACGCGACCAGATTCCCTTTCCGTTCAGACCCTTGGGCCTTGCGCTTTGATCCTGATGACATAGCGAGGAATGGTGACAGATGATTGTTGAAAGTTGGTTGTCTGTCGAGCCAATTCCTCCGAGCAGCTGTAAACCTGCCCCTTACTCGGCCAGCAGTGGCGCCCGCTCCTGGTCCGCCGGCGGGGCTTGCCTCCACGAAAACTCTTGGCCCCTCCAAGCGGGAACTGCCACCACCAGTGTCAGGAGGAAGAGCACAGCCATGATGGTGAAGGCAAAAATCCACTGGAAGGCAATGACCTGGTGACCGAACTGGGCGACACCGAGAGAAGCCGAGAGCACGCTGAGAGCGAAGCCCATGGTGTAATCCTGTCATGACATTAGCATCAAGACCGACGTCTTGAATGGAGGAGCTCACCTTGTAAATGATGATGAAGAAAAGTCCGTAGACAAAAATGGCCCAGATGAAAATGTTGCCAAAGATGCGGGGCACCAAGTGATGGGGATGGGGGATCATCAGTGCGCCATTCCAGTAAATGGCAACAAAGGTCCATGCCAGAGGACCAGAAACCACGGGGCTGTGAATGAAGCGGGGGTAGGTGTTATGGCGGAAGTAGAGGGAGGAGAGGTTGAAGAAGTTGAGCACCAATATGACCTCAGCCCAGTGAAAGTGAGACCTGACAAATAGCATGATGAAGGCAAAGTGGAAGAGATTGTTAAAGATGAAGTGGCTGCCGACGCTGGCGGCAGCATTGACGATGTCGGTGTTGCTCGAAAAGAGGTGTCCGATGTAGCCAGCCTGGAGGATGAAGAGCACAACCCTATGGAGAAAGTCGTTAGCATTTATGAGTGACGTGGGGAACCAATCGACCCAATGCGTACCAGTAAATGGATGTGATGGTGGCATTCAAGGTGAAAGCAGTGCGGTACAGCTCATTCTGGTCCCAGATGCGTCGCCGAATGGTATATCCATCGTGAGGCTTGTTGACGGTGTAGTAGACGGAGACGACGACAGAGAGGATCCAGGTGAGGAGAGTCAGAATCTTGTAGGTAAGGATGGCCCCAGAAGTGTGGGACTCCCTCTTGCTGAAGGGGTTTACTGTGGTGATGACTGTGGTTAGTTATAGGGTCCTTTCATCGGCCAGTGCGAGTGTGTGTGTGATGGGTGAGATTTCAAGATTTGCATGGAGGACTTACATTGGCCCCAGTTTGCCATGGTGGATGGTGAGCAGGCTCAACACGGTAGACGCTGGGTGAGTATCGAGAACGGACGGTAGGAAATTTGGTTCCTGTTTGAGACCGGAGAGCGAGGGTTCGAACTGTGAATGCCGGTGTATGGGTTGCACCGAAGCAGAGGGATGGAAGAAGAGCAAGTCATCGTGGGAGGACGGGAAGGGGAAGCATTTAAAGAAGGCAGACCAAGGCCGGCATTTGCGGGGAACCCTCAATGGAGCCTCGAAAGCCAGGCGCGAGGGGGAGGGGTGGGCTCAACAGGCACGTATTTTCCTGGATCGTGGTGGGCAACATGGACGATGTCACACCACACGAGGAGGAAGAGTGCAAGGTAAAACAGCCCGCACCAGGGTGTCATGGGTGGAATGGGGACGGTGACGGGCATGACGCGCTCGACGCACTAGCCCGTGTCTCTAGCGAAGAGGTACTCGTTGGTTCTGGCGACTCCATCGAGACCCACGGACACCATCGGTTATAGTAGCTGTGATTGTTTGGGGAGCCAAGGCGGTGCCGTATTCGGACTCTGGATCAGCCAGACAGGCCAGATGACCTCACGGTGAGTGCTAGGACGCGCTTGGGGACGGGATTGCGTTGCGGGGGCGGGATCAGCAAAGCAGGCGGCTGGTCGGAGAATTTCAAGCAGGACAGGACGAGCGAGGATTGGCCTTGAGGTGTCGATGGTGGTGGAAGGGTTGGATGTATTTGGACTACTTTGTGGACTACTTGGTGGACTACTTGGCGGACTACTGGTGCAGCGCAATGGAAGGGTGGTGGGTGTACGAAGCCACCACTAGACAGGTAGGTACCTACCTGTAGGTAGGTATGCACAGTGCCATGCTATCCCATATGCTAGTATCAAGGTGGGTTGTAGCGGTACTGGATTGGCCGTGGCCGTGTGGGCGTGCCTGGCCGGATTTTGACTGTCTTACTCAGAATCGGCTCAACAAAGGCCTGTCGCCTGGGCAGAGAATTGGCTATTATGTTGCACCGGCTGCGCTGTTGCACAATGGAAATTCAACGTTCCAAATATGGAGGCTGTGCCCTGCCAACCGCACGCTTATGGATGCGGGATTCGTTTCCAGATCAACTCGCCGCCTCTCCCGCGGTACATGATGTACACGGCGTACATGATGTACACGGCGTACATGATGTACATGATGCACATGATGTACCAAATCCCCCAGTGAGACTCATGGCGTCCAGAGTCTCATCATCCATTGTGCTCGAACGCGCAACAAATAGAGAGACTCGTCAAGAGAGACTCGTCAAGAGAACGCGTGGGTGCATGCGGCAAGCCTGCACTTGGACCGCTGCAGGGAAGCGGCGTCACAGGACCAGCCTGATTGGCCGTGGGCAGTCGTAATGACGACCTTGACTTTGACCTGCACCTGCGCCTAACATCAGCTCACGACGGCAGGCGTGCGCCGTCGCCCTCGTCTTCGCCTCTGCCACCCCTGCCGTCCGCGTCCGCTTGCTCCTTCGTACTGTACACATCTGCACGTTGCGGGCCGGTGTGAGTACCCAGATACCGGCCATCTGCTAGACATCTCGACGATTCTCGCGCCTGTGTGCTATCGTCGACCTGGTCCCTTGGACCTGCATCGTCACTAAACCGGTGACCCTCAGGCAGCACTATTCCCTTTGTCGAGACACGGTAGGCGTTGCCGTTGCGGCCATGGGACCAGCCAACCACGAAGCCAACCACGAAGCCACCCAATCAGCCATCTGCCAGCCACTGCGCCGAACCTTCCTCCGTCGTCATCGAGATTCACCACCAAGTCGCCTTTTCCACTCGCCTTTTCCATTCTCCTGGCCGCGTCTACTCTGCACTTTCGCTGTCCCCTCCCAGGCTCAAGTGTGCCTTGTGGAGACTCGACACCCCTTTGCCCAGCAAGACAGACCTCCCCCCCCTTCACACTGCCAACGCCGGCGGCCGGTTCTCCGAGCAACACTGAGCCTCGTCTGGCGACTTCGATGGCGAATTCGACATCAAATCCACAGGGGCGCCGTGCTTAGTTACTGCAGTAGCTGTACCTATGGCTGCAGCTTGCAGACCCGTCTAGCATCTAGCAGGCACAGTCGCGGTTCGCCGTGTTTCAGTCCCCGCACCCACTCACACCTTGACTGACACACTCGTTCAATCGTCGACAGTCCCAACCCAACCATCGGCTCACTCACCACCCATTCACCACCTGCTCACCACCCACTCGCTCCCCCCCGCTACTGCCGCCCTCACTCATCAATCACGCACTTCTCTGGAGGATCTGGAGGAGGCGTGTGCAACTTCTACACCATCTCCTTGCTCTCTAGACCCTGGTTCCCTCCATCGTGCGCTTCCCGGCAACTACCCTAGCCGTCCAAACCGGCCATTCGCTTACCCAACCGATACTCCAAGTGGAAACCTGAACCTGCGTTGGGCCGAACTAGAAAGACCACGAGAGGTCACGACGCTTAATCTGCAGCAAGCTATAGCCTAATAGTAAAAGCCTACGGAGGCGCTCGTTGGCAGACTGACACCCGACTCGAGTTCACCGACGTTGAGCTTCAAGAAACGCGCTGCAAATTCTCCAAATTTCTATCTCGAATGAACATTGCCTAGATTGCGATGCTCCTCTTCGCCTTTTCATACAGTTGTCCCAGGCTCTCTCTCGTGCCGGCTCATGACAATTTCCCCAATAATGCTTGTTACCCCTGCCAATGCAACCACTCAAGATGTATGCCCAAACTCCCATGCCCAAAATCAAAGTGTACCCATCAATGCGATTCCAGAGCACAGCATCGCCAACTGCCTGACCAAGGGCCTGGCCAACTGCCTCACCCATACACATGCAATCTTCTATACCGGCAAACGTCGAGTCATTGCCGATTCCTCGACGAGTGGCTGAAGAGCCTATCGCCAGCCTCTAACCAATCCTCCCAGTTTGACCGGCGTGACTGGTGCTCGACCAATTTCCAGTCCATGGCCGGTCTCTGCTGGCCGAGGTAACCTCCCTTTAGTCTTCTTTTCATGAACAAGTTGCGGGTTTGGTTGTTGAAATACCCGCTCTCCTGAAATCGGTTGCTTGGTTGGGTCGATCCAGTCAGCTTTGCTTTGTGATCTGGGACTATGCGTTGCGCTCTCATCTTGGCAAGGTCGGAATTTTGACGGATGCTGCATAGCTCGCGTGGGTGATGAAAAGACGCATTGTTCTCGAGACGAGGGCTGGCACTGCGAGCACGACATGCCTCACTCTGCTCAATAGGTTCGTACACGTTCGGGATGAGCGGCCATTCGTTGAGGCTATCCCGCGAGCCCCCTTGGTCGGTCTGGTAGTGATGTCTCCCGAGAGCGTCATCCAACTTGGCGTGGGCGGCCATGTTGGGTGGTGATTGTTGGGTGGTGATTGCAGTGGTGATTGCAGTAGTGATGCAGCGATGATGATGGATACAGGAAGCGAGGGGAATGAGACGGCGAGATATCTCGGTGTTGATGTGGCGCTCGTTTGCATTTAAACGTGGGCGGTGGGTCCTCGCTGCGAGAGCGAGAATCGGCCGATTGTGTTTTTGGGCGGGAATCACATATATGATATATTTACGTGTCTCGCTCCCGAGTACATTACTACATGACGTGCGGGAAATCACGGTTGGGTTGGGCCGCCGGCAGCGATGATGGGCCTCACCACGGCAATTGGCTGTGGTGAG
>JAANBB010000424.1:0-34008 GCA_014621425.1 Cylindrodendrum hubeiense | reverse complement strand
TCCCACGCTTCCACGCATCCAGGTACCCACGCCGCCCTTCCTCCCCGCCCGCTTTCAGCCAGATGCTGTCGCCGCCCACTGCCCAGGCACGTCGCTCCGCGTAACTAATTACAAGGTGTCGCACACCCTCTCGCTCGCCCCAGCCGACGCCATGCCCGATTTCCGTCGTCGTCACCACCACCAGCCCACCGCTCGCAAGGTTCGCGATCCGGCAACACGAGCTGGCCCGCAGCGGCGTTTGCAAGATGGCTGGGACGCAGCCAGACCGGAGACAATAGCGTAACGCAACGCAAACGCAAACGCAGTGCCAAGCAACGCTATGCCAAGCAACGCTATGCCAAGCAACGCAACGCAACGCATGGGCTGGGCTGCAAAGTCTCGGCATCACGCTAGCAGCGAACGCCGTCGCATCCTTGCCTCAGTTCCTCGTAGTCGTCACTGTCCCCCGGTCCGCCTATCTTCGAGCTCCAAAAAGGCCCAGACTAGCTCTGGAAATACGTCACGGACTCTGGCCAGGGCCCGGCCGAGCGACAGCGACAGCTCCATATTACGCCAGCAACGACCGATCTGCCAGCGGACCAATGGCATTGGCTTTGTCATGTCACTCACCAGTGCTATAGTAGCTCCAATACTGGACACAGACCTCCGCGACCACCCGGATTGCTTTAGGACCCGAGACGCAGAGGGCAATACAACTAGACGAGCGCCTGTCAACCCCCCCCAGCTGCTGCTCAAGACCCAAGGTCCCAGCCGACCACGCTGTTTCGTTGCGCCACGGGCCGCCATTGTTGGTTGGCTATCTATCGCCTTGCAAGCCAGGCCTATCTGGACTCGGACTGCGCATGCACGCCCCGCAGCGGCATCGACCTCTTGATGCAAGGCTGGGGCCTCCAGGTCGAGTTGCTGCGTCCACGGGACTTCCGGCACCACCGGAGAGTGGGAACGAGAAAAGAGGCATTTTGCCACACAGCAAGCTCCAACAAAACTATCTGGCATCATCGTGGTCCAGGCCCATCGCGCCCGTCCGCCCGCCAAGCATTTAGCCTGACTTCAGCAGTCCCGGGGTCAACACGTAGCTTCAGGTACGAGGGTGCCGATGAATCATGGGTCCCGGGCCATCTGGCCAGGTTGGGCATCTCATTTTATTCAAGCACACTCAGTTCCAAGGCCGTCTCGCCAGCACCAGCACCTCATATCATTATTGACTAGGAGTCGAAACACGCACCTGCTCTTATCTCCCTGGCACGTTGCCTACTCAACGCGTAACCGGCCTGCCGTCGCACAGGATTGTGACAAGAAACGAGCTAATCAAAGAGCATTTCGCCGCTGAAGGCATGTCGCCCAGTATGCGACAAGCCCAGAGCAAATGGGCGCCCCTCCCATCTCGCGGCCCCATCCAATTTCTGTCAATTTTTTTCCGTCGTCCCAACCTATCTGCCCATTTCCCCCAAAATGATTGCGACTGTCCTCGTTCATCTCATCCCCCGCTATCGCCGGGGGCTATTGGCAGACCATCAATTGGGCCCCACCGGCTCGGCCAAACATGGGTCTGGCTCCCATCAGGACCATTCATTCCACCTGGAGCTTGAAAGTTGAAACTGGTCCCGTCATGACCAGACAAAAGTTGTCGCGGAGCTTGTGCATCGAACTTCCCGTGGCTACCACCAATCACACATGGCAATTTATGCCCCGCACGCGACGAAGGAACCGCGTGCATTGGTGCGTCTTCAGACCCAGCCAAGCCGGCCCTCTTGCGCCGGGTTGCCCCCTGTGCCAACCTCCCGTCCATGGCCTGCTGGCAGTCGTCATTGTGAGCCAAACACACACCGATAGCCATGGCTGTTGGCTTGTCCGCTGCCGCCCTGCTGCCCATGTCTCCGTGACGGGTTAGCAGGATTCGACAAATCCAAGCCTGGTATGAGAAGCAAATGTTCTCTTGTGGACGGATGATCTTGATATGGCTGGGATTCAAACCCGAGTGGGTTGCTCTAGTATAATTTTTCTTGCGTTTAGCAAGCAAGAAGCAAGTTGATGCTCCGGGCATCTGAAATGATGCGGAATATTCCGCCCATTGACATCTATCCACACTGCTTGTGGGGGTTCTCAGTGCTCTTGATCGATTCGTCTCGGGTCGCCACTGGAGCCAGAAATGGGTGGGCCTTGAAGCGGTGGTGCTAGCACCCCGGGAACCACCATAGATCACGGCATGGTGGAAAGTGAAAACGAGAGGCCGGAAACCTGAGAAAATAAAGCACGGGAGACAGCAGGTGAATACGCTATTGGCAGAGTGAGCAATGGTGCGATGAGGCGTATCGCGGCCGAGATGCTGAGAGCTGATCAAGGAAGGATGGAGGGAGGAGCAACTAAAAGAAAGGCCCCAAGCCAGCGCAAGCGCAGTTCATCTAGTAACGATGATGAAATGCATTCGCATCTGTCGATGAACCCCACTTCTACCAAGGGTGTATCAATGGTAACAAGAAGAAATCTTCCTCATTGGTAAGGTGGCCGAGTGGTCTAAGGCGGCAGTTTTAAGGTCATACCTTTGCTCGCGCGTTTACGCGTGAGGCAACACTGCTGGAGCAATCCGCCTGGGTTCGAACCCCAGTCTTATCAAAGATGATCACTTGTGGATCGTCTATATCTTTTTGCCTTTTGTTTCTCTTGTACGCAACGATCGATATATGATTCTATATTTTGTCACTTTGTCTCCAAATTTATTTTGGACTTGAATTAACGAGAATTTATTTGACATACTAAACAACTCCTTTGGTTTTCTTTTTGCCACACTCAACTGTGCATTTGTTCATGAAGGAGGAGTAGTCAGTTGCCAAATACTCCGTACTGCAACCGCTCATGTAAACTTTGTTGGGAGAGACATGGTGGGCGCCCATTCACCACCGGCCGTGTTCTGTTGGCGTCAGCGAGCGCGAGGTCGCCATCACTTCCCGTGATACTTCGTACACCGCTAAAAAAAAACAAATCGAGGCGTCAATTATCGCTTGTGTCTGGTGGAAAGATCGATCGGGACGAATTGCGCCTCACTTGGGCGGTGCCGAGTGCCGTCCACGTAGTTGCATACGAGTCGCCATTGTCAGTGCTCGGATGTGTTCTGCAACCTCAGCTGCGCCCTGTGCCGACCACCCGAAGACACAGCTGAAAGACAGGTGCGTACGTGGGCAAAGTGGGCCGAACCGTTTTCTGGTGATGCAATTTATTTACATTCCCCTGGTGGTTCGGCAAAACTTGCCGGGCGCTGTCGTCGGCCGATGGGTCTTGATGGCTAATATTCCTCCCTCGACGGGAAACCACGCCTACTGCCGGGAGAGTGATGCCGCAGGCGGCTCACTTACATTCTTTTCGTTGATTCCTATCGTTGGCAATCATCCACCGCCCCATCCAGCGATAGCTTAGCCTCGCTATCTTCCTCTACACCACGAACGAGGAATTGCTTCTTTCAATCACCAGTTCTCTCTTCATTCCGTGTCGACTTTGTGGCTTGACCCTCAAATCCCAGTCACATCAGCTCAAGCCTCGTGTGGTCTCGGCTCTAGGCGTCAATCTCGCGCGCCGGTTGAGGATTCGATGTTGTGGCACTCTGGGGAAGCCCTATCATACGTCCCGCGGTGTCCAAAGCAGGCAAGGCAGCCGTTGTCATTAAGAGCACGTTGTCTATCAATATCAGCACACGTGAGTCATGTAGGGTAAGAGGACTTACTCGGGTCCAGCGCTGTCTCTTTGAGTTGCTTGATCGCGTCATAGCGGTTGCATTTGAGGTGGGCAAGTTTGATCCGTTGTTTCGAACTCTCAGAGGAATACAATCCCCACATGTGTCTTGACAGCGTTTTTTTCTTTTTCGAAGCTAGGATCCCAGCATTTAGGTAGACATGTCATATTTTAGAAACACAATCGTCGTAGCCGATCAGAGAGCCAGTATTGTTTCCAACGCAGTGTTAGAGTTCAAGTCTAGACCTGTGTAAGTGTTGTCTCCAAGCGTCGAACAATAACAGCTTTCAAGGAAGACGTGTAACTATGGCAGCAATGAGTACCTCTGGGAAGCAGCAAACGCCGACCGCATCCTCACTGTAAACTGGACATCCATGGGCTAGCAACCTTGAGAGAGGGGCTAGGGTGTGAGCGATGCATGGAGTCATGCCAAGCCTGGAGCAAGGGGTTGAATATCAAGGTTGAGCATTCTGGTATGCTTTCGGGGTATCTCGTTTTTAAGCGTTGGGAGTGGCTGTAAGGTTTAGAAGAGAGGCTCTCGTCAAGTTGGTGTTATTTCCTGTTTGCTATCGATGAGCAGTAGAGTGAACGTTGGGTGTGTTGTTCGACACACAGGAGGTGATACGATTATAGGAGGTATGGAAGCTGGGAGTTGCCAGATGACCAACAGCCATGATATAAACAAGGCACAACTAGATACTTTGAATGAGAATTTGATATCATCTATTCAACTCAATATGAGCATATACCTGTGATGAGTATCCGGGTTCCATGTCTCTAGGGTAGGAATCGTGTTCTCGAATCGGGTTCCAGTGGGGGTGGGTTCGGTACAGTGGGCCTGGTCCCTAGGTGCATGATCGATGACAAGCTGCCCGCTGGAATTCCACTGCGCGGCCCCAGAAGGCCCAGTAATCCACGCCGCTTATCAACACCACATCACACATCACGTCACGTCTTAGCCAACTCCAACCGCTTTTGGCCGCCTTCCACCGCCAGCACCATCACTGTCGAACCGAGGCACTACGATAGCCCGACGACCTTGTTTGATGCCACGCCGGTAGCCCCGATGCACTGCGATTGCCGCTGACCTCCCTTTCCATCCGCCAACGCCGGCCTCGCCCGCCATGGACCAGCTCCCGCGCGAGCTCGTCGACGCGATCCTCCAGCAATGTGTCGCCCATGGCCCCAAGAATACCGTCCTCCCGCTGCGTCTCGTCTGCCGGGTGTTCGACCAGATACTCAAACCCTTCGTATTGCGCACGCTTGACCTCGAATTTTCACGATTGAGCAAGACGAGTGGCGAGGTGCATCCGCGGATCGATGCGTTGCAGACGATTGGATACCACTGCAAGAGCCTATATATCGACCTCATGGTCTTGCGGGATGACTGTGCGTGCTCTTCGGAAGTGTATCACCTGCGAAAATTGAGCGATAGCTAACGTGGATATATGAATAGTAGAAGTGGAATTCCTCGATACCGTCTTCGCCCGAGTCCCCTCCATGACCGACTTCTGTCGCACGTTACACAAGAAGTACTGCATGAACGAGACATCGTTTACTGAAGTAGATTACTTTCGCACAGTCGAGGATCTTCTGTTCAACTGCCGCGACATTGATCGACTGCGGTTAAACCTCCCCTTCCAGCTCGTCGGCCGACACTGCGCAGCCGCTACCATGATCCTCGCCAATACTCTCAAGGCGTTTGCCCAGCGCCCCGAAGAGGATTCAGCAAAGCTCAACACCTTGGTGTTGGAAAATGTGACGGATATCGCAATATGTCACCTGTGGTTGAACCCCTGCGATGTGATGAATATCATGGGGGTCTTGGAGGTGCTGGAACATCTCGTCATGACGTTGCGAAGGCACGAAAATGAACCTCAACGCGTGGGACTATTTGGATCCTGCCTCTGGAACATGGTGGAGAATGCAGAATACCTCAAGAGCTTGTGTCTGATAGGGATGGATCACGATGACCGCCCGCCCCGAGGTCTCAAGCAGACCAAGGCTTGGCAGATGCCTGTGGAGGAGTGGCGAGTGCGGGCACTGCCCGCACCGCACGTCATCCTTTCCAACCTGACGTGCCTCGAGCTAAAGCGAATCGAAGTATCTCCCGACGTCTTGTTCCGGGTGGGAGAGAACTTCGGGTCAACGCTGCAGGAGCTCTACCTGAATGAGGTGTATATGAAGGCGGAGCAATCAACGGACTGGAACGAGGACTCGACAAAGGTGCTCTGGGTAGGGATGCCGAACCAGCGCCCCGCCGAGGATTGCCAATGGGTTGCGATGGCTCTGAGATCTACTGCAATACATCTGCGCATTTGCCGGGCCTCGTTTCTGGCGTACGACTACTACCTCAGGGATGACGTCCCTGGGGATCCTGGATTCGACCTCACCGACCCTTGTGGTCTAGGTCGAAGCATCTCTCAACGGTTTGTCGAGGTCGTCATGGGCATACGGCAACCGAATATGCCCAATGGAGACCCAGTTGAGTACCTCCACTACGACTCGAAGCACGATACCGTCCTGAACCAGCTCCTCCCGCGGAGCCGCGCACCGCAGGTTACCGAGCACGATACAAACGCATACCAGACAGCCGTGGCCAATACCACCTCCGAGTGGCACCGCAGCATCGACGGCATATTCCCTAATTGCAACTCTAACACCCTCGATGAGTTGCACTACATCGCCGAGACGGCGTGTCAGGGCATGAATGAAATCCACCACCGGAGGAATGAGTGGACTGCTGATAGCAGCACGGCCAATGAGTTTACTGAAAACCTTATGTCTAACGAATAAACGACGAGTCGATGGAGAATGAGGAGGTCGTCACATGATGGAAATGGAGGAACATTTAGATGGTTCCTCACGGCAAGTTCTTGATTTCACCTTATGCAAACATAGAAGACTTAAAGCGTTGAATAGTAATAGCTTGCTATTGTCAAGCAATCCATGCCATCTGATATGAAAGTCAATCCCTTTCCCCTGCCGCTATGAACGACGACTTAAAGGCCATGAGTATTCGTCCCCTGGCTCTTCTCTAACTTGTGTCATTGAAGCAAAATCTCATCACATGTCGTCACAAAAACATCAAAATTCTATAATCTCTATCATCGCCCAATATTTTTTGCTATACTTTTAATGTCCGTTAACACCGTTGACTCCGTTGGCACTCTTCTTCGACGCTGCGACGGCCTTCTCGAGGGCCTGGAGGACGTCGTTGGTCAGATCCACAGCGTCCTCGACACCGCAGCTGATGCGGACGAGGTCATCATAGACACCAACAGCCTCCCGCTGGTCCTTGGGGATACCGGCGTGGGTCATGCTGCTGGGGACCTCGACGAGGGACTCGACACCACCCAAGCTCTCGGCGAGGGTGAAGATCTTTGTCTCCTCGCAGAAGCGCGTGGCGGCATCGTGGCCACCCTGGATTCGGAAGGAGAGCATGCCGCCGCCCATGCCGTTGCGGTGCTGCTTCTTGGCGATGTGGCGGTGGGGGTGGGATTCCAGGCCGGGGTAGTTGACGGCAAGGACGAGCGGCGAGGCCTCGAGGGCGTTGGCGACAGCGGTGGCGTTGGTGCTGGCCTCGCGAGCGCGCAGGTGGAGGGTCTTGAGACCACGGTGGGCAAGCCAAGAGTCAAAGGCCGAGGGGACGGCGCCGATGGCGTTCTGGAGGAAGCTGAGACGCTCCTTGAGCTCGTCGCTGTTGAAGGCGGCGACGCCCATGACGACATCGCTGTGGCCGTTGATGTACTTGGTCACACTGTGGACGACAATGTCGGCGCCGAAGTCCAGGGGGTTCTGGATGTAGGGGGAGAGGAAGGTGTTGTCGACGACGACGAGGACTCCACGCTTGTGGGCCTCGGAGACGACAGCGCGGATGTCGACCAGACGGAGAGTCGGGTTGCTGGGGCTCTCGATCCAGATCAAGCGGGTCTGATCGGTGATGTGCTCGGAGATGTCGACCTCGATCTCGGGGGTGAAGGTGACCTTGACGCCGTGGGCCTTGGCGACCTGGGTGAAGTAGCGGTGGGTGCCGCCGTAGACGTCGGAGACGGAGATGACATGGCTGCCGGTGGCGAGGCTCTGGAGGATGTTTGCGGTGGCGGCGCTGCCGGAGGAGAAGGCGAGGGCGTACTTGGCGTGCTCGAGGGCGGCGACGGCAGTCTCAAAGTTGGTGCGGTTGGGATTGGCGGAGCGCGAATACTCGTACTCGCCAATGGGCACGCCGACGGCACGCTGCGCGAATGTTGTCGACAGCGAGATAGGCTCGATGACGGCGCCGGTGGTGGGGTCGTGCGGGGATCCGGCGTGGACGGCGAGGGTACCGAACGAGTGGACGGGGGACGGCGGGCGAGGCGGGGTGGCCACGGGGTCCGAGTTGAGGATGGGGAGAGCCGACATTGTGGTAGAGGTATTGGCGGTGATGGCGGTGATGGCGGTGGTGATGGTGACTGACAATGCCTTGCCTGCAAAATTGAAGTGTTGCCGGACGGACAGACGGACAGACGGACGCGGGGAGTCGAGACTAATTAGTCGACGGAGTTGGAGGTGGATGCGGTGGAGAGCAGAAAAAAACCCTTTTGCGGAGGACGGAACGGGGAGCTCAGCTTCTTATGTAAAACTAAGGCACGCAAGACGCACTCCTCGGCGCCTAGTCACACTCGTATCCTCGGTGATGCGGCTTGTATCCCTCGGCTCTCGCAATGGGCTCGGTTTAGTCGTGTTGCGTCTCAGTTTGCGCGATCCAAGGGCGCGATGGTGCGTAGGCGGCCAAGGCGGTGTTTTATAAGAGAGGTATGTAGGGCCGTCGCAGCTGACGGGAGGCTTCGAACTCAAACGATCACGTCAGAGCTGGCTTAGAAAAATATGAGCGACACTGCGCAGGGAAAAAATAGACCAAAACCTTGCTCGCTCCCAATGCAGAGGCCACGGGACTACGAAGGGCGCGTTAGACTAGTGTTGAGGGCGTGTGGGTTTGGTTTCCTGTGTTCTAGATGAAGGCGTGATCCACGAGACAATGGGTTCCTTTATATGGCATCTGTGTCCCGAGTGGATGGGATGGATCTTCGAGTCTCTACGCCAGACCTGATTCAAACATCATTTGTAAGGCGGCGCTCAATTGCCCCTCTCACCACCCACAGAATGACGCAGAATGTCTATTACGGCGGCCAGGGAATGCCGTGGACCGGGTCATCCAGGTGGTCCACGGACTCGGTTGAATCTTTGTCATTCGCCATCGGACAAAGGCGATGAGCAAAGCGAATCCACAGGGCGCGAGGTCCGCCCGTCAGGTAAATGGGGTGGTGCAGTGGTGCCGTGGTGGTGCGGTACCCCGTTGACAAATGCGCTCTTGCTTACCCTATCTTGGTTTGTGCGGCGGAATGCGCGCGAATCTCGCGGGAGAAATGTACGAGGCCGTGGGCTCGCTGAAGAGCGTTGGGCCGGCAGCCAGCGGCCGGCCATGCGCCTGCGTGCGTAGGTTTCGCGACTCGCAGGTGGCGGGCAGAGGCGGCTCATTTCGAGATGGAGGGGGTGTGACGACTTGAAGAAGAGCCGATAGCCACGCCAGGGTACATACGAAACTACTGTGCAAGTGGAAGGTGTGGAATCAGAGGTGGATTAGTAAACGGGGAGTTATGTAAGTCAAAGGCGAAGGAGGTTAAGGGCGAGCCTATTAACTTGGTGAGAAGCGAGAAGCGAACGGTTTGGAGGGGTTGTCTCTGAGAGTGAGGGAGTCTGTTTGCAGGGGGTAGAGCGAGCAACAAAGGTTCTGTCCAAGAGTCCGTCTTGTTCCGTGGCGTGAGGGGAAACAAGGCACTCGCGAGGATAAGAAGGGGAAAAGAGGGGAAGAGGAGAGAATTAAAGCTGCTTTGGAATCACAAGTACTACATCAAAGTACTGCAGCGAGGGCGTGATAACATCGCACCGCATCCAGTTGTCGAAAAAAAAAAATGAGTCACGACGCAACAATGCCGGGCGGTTGCGGTGAGTGCTTGGGTACCTACATACAATTACCCATTGTCCTCCATCTGAGGCCGGCGTGTCGTTGGTAGATGTGGCAGATGGGACAGATGTGGTGGTGTGCAGGGGAAGGGCCAAGCCTCGCTCCGTGACGAGAGCGACAGGAGTGACAAGAGTGACAAGAGTGACAAGAGTGACAGGAGTGACAGGAGTAACAAAAGTGACAAAAGTGACAAAGGTGACAAAAGTGACAATACGGTCATGATGAGGTTGGTGGCAGCAGAATTGATAGACGAGTGGCTGACATTGGATCGGATGAGCCACGCCTTGGCGACGAAACCCCAATCCGCGCAGCCAATTCCACCGGGGCCTGTCCCAAAGTGGAAGCCTCGGGTGCCTTGCAGCTCTGGTTGTGGTGGTCGCTGTCGTCAGCAACGGAAGCCCAATGCGGGCGGCATGGGCTTGGCTGGAGCAGACGACTCTGGATTTCTGCTGGGGCGCGATGCGACGTTGTTGGGGAGAAGCAGGGAGAAGCAGAGCATGAGAGCATGGGAGCATGGGAGCATCTGGGCATGAAGGCCCGCGGGCGAAGCAGGGAACGAAAAGACTCCAGGCGGCCCCTGGTCCTGGCACAGCGAAATCCCGCTTTGGCCCTCATCTCGGCCAGCCTTGTCTGCGAAGCAGCCTTCTAGAATTCGGCCGCCAGATGGCACGAGCCCGCACCAGACCGCACAAGACACAGAGCAATCGTTTCAGCGGCGGCTGCCCGGGAGCCCTCTCCGACGAAACATGGATGGGACACGGCAGATGCGGACTGCGGCCATGGGACGTGCGATCCCTTCACCGTCTCTCCGTCCCGTCTCCCCATCAATCGGCGAGCTCCAGCCAAAAGCCATGATACGACTCGGACACACACCATCCGGTCATGCTCCACGCAGGCGGCGCGGCGTCCGCCAGCAGAGCCTCGGGAGGGGCATCAGGCCTGGGAAGCCCCCGTTTGGCCGTTTGGGAGTACCCCCCTTGCGCTCCCCCTCTGGCCATTCTCGCCCGCCCAATCACGACGCCGCCAATGCCCTCTGGTAGCTTGGCCCGCGATGCCTCTGCGATGCTCTGCGATACCCTGTGCTGCTGACCCTTTGGCTCCGGGGGGGGGGTTTCTGCCTGGGCCGGCCTGTCTCTCGTCCTGGTCGGGTGCGGCATGATCCTGGCTCCGCGCGAGCGTGCGCTGCGGTTGGGCGAGAGTGCGAGTATGACATATTAGTACATAGTACCGACAACCGACGGGGTGCGAGCGATGCAGGCGGGGGAAAACATGCTTGTGGAGATCTCTGTTGCTCTCTTGGTTTGCTGTCATATCAGCTCAACAACTTCCTCGTAAACTACTCATACACTGACACAACGCTCTCTGTGCTGGCTCTCTCGCCGTTTGCATTGGCGGCCACCACGTGTTTGGAGCCGACAAGACAAGGCCTCTGATCCCGGCTCCACCACCTTTCCCCCGGCCCCGAATTGACGCCGTCACCGACTCGGCGGTCGTGGACGCCATCCCTGTTGTGGCAGTGCCCTCTAGCTCTCCTGCCTCCCAACTGGGTGCCTGCCCTCAGTTGTCCCCCCCAGCCCACTTCCCCTTCACGTCGGTGCGTCCTGCCTCGCCCGCCCCGCTATCCGTGCCTGCCTGTCGCCTGCTCGGTCCTCTGCGACGTTCGTCAACGACGCACACCTTCTTCTCTCCTCGGGCCAGAAGCAGTGTTCAACCACTCTTTCGTCCGATGCCCGGATGCGCCGTGAGACTTGCTCCCCGATAATTCAACCACAATTGCACCCATCCCGCGACCTTCCCTTCCGCTCCAGCGAGGCCCTATGCCTCCGCGGCCATGCTGCGATTGCACCATCCAACCTGGGTCCTCTCAGCGAATTCCCCGAGAGCTCGTTAACGACACGTGAAAACCCCGATCCGCTTCTCCGCCATGCCGCCTCGACGCTCCCACAAGAAGTCCCGCGCCGGGTGCCGCAGGTGCAAGAACAGAAAGATTAAGGTATGCTCTCTCACGTCAAGGCCCAAACCTGAACGCCGCGGCTTGCCGGTGCTTCCGTAATCCATCAGTCCAACCGTCCAACCGTCCATCCAGCCGATGTTGATGTTTGATGCCAATCGAGTTGCGCTCGCCCCCGTGCGTCACTGGCACTGGGCTAACTCGTTTTCTTCCACTGCAGTGTGATGAAGTCCACCCGAGATGTGGCAACTGTTCTAAGCATGGAGTCCTCTGCGACTTCGGTAACCCTGACGTCCTCGGAGAGCTCGTCACCCCAACTCCTAGCTCCGAGAGCGTCGCAGCGTCGACTCCGACGCCTCCTTCTGCGGCCTTGAATACACCAAAGACCCCATCGACACGCTCTTCCTCAATCCTCTCGATATGTCCGATCCCGATCCCGGCGTCCCCCCCAATTTACCCCCAACCCTCGGCCGTGGCGGCCTCGCCCGTCCATCTTGACAGGGACAGGATGTTGGAATTGCGCCTGATGCATCAGTACACCACCGTCACTTCGAAGACCCTCTTAACGAACTCACCCGTAGCCGACGACATCTGGCAGTACGCTGTGCCCCAGATGGCCTTCTCCGGCACGTCGGGCTATCCGTACTTGGCGGATGCAATTCTTTCCGTCGCGGCACTCCATCTCCGCTCTTTGACTCCGGATGACAAGACGTTGGTCCGCGCGTCACATGCTTACTCTGCTTCCACCCTGGCATCTTATTGCGCCTCACTCAACTCCGGAATCACCCCGGAAAATGCCGAGGCGCTGTTCCTGACGGCGGCCTTGATCGCCTTCCAGGCCGCCGCTTCCCGCATCTTCAACAAGGACGACGCCGACCCTAAAGACCCGAATGACCCAAACAGCCGATATGCTCTGCCGCTCCCCTGGTTCCACGCCTTTCAAGGCGTCAAGACTGTAGTGGCGACCTCTTGGCAATGGATCCGCAGTAGCAACGCCGTCAAAGCGGTGATTGACTCTCAGCCCAGTTTCCAACTCGACCTCAACCCTCGATCTTCAGATTCCTTCTTTGGCCACCTCCTTGAGGGCCTAGGAGATGAACTCATGACAGAAGACCCTCACCAGTTCAACACCACCGGCCAAGCTTACTCCCATGCCGTCTGCGTCATCAACTGGGCACATAAAAATTACTACCCCGCCGCTTCCCTCGCTTTCCCCGCTACTGTCTCAAGGCGGTTTGTTGAGCTTGTGGAAGAGAAGCGACCCCGTGCGCTTGCAATCCTCGCCTGTTTCTTTGCCCTCCTGAAACGGATGGATAACGTATGGTGGCTCAAAGACGTCGCTCGCCGGGAGGTGATGGGTCTAGTGGGCTTGTTTGAGCCAGGCTCTAAATGGTGGCGGCATCTCGAATGGCCCGTCCGAATTGCCCTGTGGGATGGCATCACAATCCCAGAAGACGTTTGGGGAGCTGGTTGGCCTACGGAGGCACCCGAGCAAGTAGGCGTTGTATCATCCATGATGCACCACATCGAACTCATGACTGAGATGATCAACCAATCCCAGGGGTTGCCTCCCATGCCTGGTCCAGATGAATACCTGGATCCAGCGTCACCGGATTGATGAGTTTTTTTGGGACTCACAATTCCGCAACTGGCTGTGCCGGAAACTATCCGACCCCCCAACGCCGCCTCAAGCATTGTTGTATATTGCTATCCGGTGATCTGTTTCACGACACAATGTTTTACTAATTCGCGCGGGGTGTCTATAATGAACATGCTACGGATTAGATATGAGATTTCTGAGGCTGAACAAATATTCAAAGTTACGATAAGAAGCGACGAAGCATCATGGAGGAGTTAATACGATTTATCCACGGAGCAATTAATCACTGCAACCCGTCCCAACAGGAATCGGGGCGGGCTATTATGAATACCGAGCACGCATCGACAGGGTTTCTATTTGGCTACTGAGACCGCATCCGAGTCATCGGACAGATAGAGGACAGCGAACCATGATTGCCGCCATGGCCGAGATGGTGGCAGATGACGCTGGTGATAGAGATCGGGCTCCTGGAGATGTTAGTGGCACACACCAATGAGGAGCTCTTCGAATACGGTATGAGGTTAGCGTTGGTGGTGGGGCTGGGACCCAGAAGCGCGACAACCCGGTTTACACGGTTTACGGCAAGAGAAAAACGGAGACTGGAGGAGCGAGCAAGCCAGAGAGCAGGCCTATGGATCCGAGTCCGAGTCCGAGTGTTAAATCCATCAAGCGGCAGGATGTAGGCGTAAACGAGTCCGACTCTGAGGCTAGCACGACCGACATATAAATACAGATGGGAATGGCTCTCAAGTCTCGATGCCTCCCGTCCATCACCAACGACACCAGCAACCTCTCGTTTATAAGTTACACATCCTAAATCTAATTCAATTTTCACTTTCCCTACTGTTCAGGGCGCTACGCAATGGCAACTTCTAATAAAGCTGCCTACCTCACACGCCCTGATGGGTCTCCCATTGCGGTCCTTTCGGCACCAGTCCCCAAACCTGGACCAAATGAGGTCCTCATTCGTACCCATGCCGTCGCCATAAACCCTGTCGATTCCGTCAAGCAAGTTGTGGGCAAAATGATGTTCAGCTGGCTCGAGTACCCGCTCATTTTAGGGTCTGATGTTGCTGGCGAAGTCATTGAGACTGGCCCCGGCTCACGGTTCCAGAAGGGTGACAGGGTGATTGCTCTCGCCTTGGGGATGGATAAGAGAGGAAAGGGATCTTCTGAGGGCGGGTTCCAGGAGACCATGGTAGCGAGAGACTCACTGACGGCCAAGATCCCTGACAATGTCAGCTTTGCGGATGCCGTCGTCGTTCCGCTTGGCGCTTGTACAGCTGCCTGCGGGCTGTTCCAGAAAGACCAGCTCGCATTGGAGCCTCTCCACGTCCGAAAGGGGAGGGTTCACACTGGAAAGACGGTCCTCATCTGGGGTGCTAGCACCAGCGTTGGCAATAACGCCGTACAGCTCGCTGTCGCAGCAGGCTACGACGTCATCGCAACCGCTTCGCCCAAGAACTGGGACGCCGTTCGCCGCCTCGGTGCCGTCGACGTCTTCGACTACCGCAGTCCAACGGCCGTGGGCGACATTATTGCTGCGTTTGAGGGCCGCCAGTGTGCGGGCGCCTTGGCCATCGGCCAGGGCTCGCAGGGAAAGTGCATCGATATCATCAGCCAAGTCCCCGGTGCGACACAGTTCGTGTCGCAAGCGTCTGTCGACACGCCCGGGCCGTTCCCGACGACTGCACTGGCAAAGGTGCCCTTCATTACCAAGTTCCTCTGGAGCCGGCTAGCGATGCAGGTCAAAATCTGGCGCAGCGGAGTGGGTTGCAAGTTCATCTTCGGCAGTGATATCGTTGAGT
Organism: Cylindrodendrum hubeiense; assembly: GCA_014621425.1. Classification (NCBI taxonomy): domain Eukaryota; kingdom Fungi; phylum Ascomycota; class Sordariomycetes; order Hypocreales; family Nectriaceae; genus Cylindrodendrum; species Cylindrodendrum hubeiense. The sequence continues at coordinate 18,922 of JAANBB010000424.1, read as the reverse complement.
GGGACGCGAAGGAGAGAATGGTATTTCGGTATCTGGAGGATGCGTTGCGGGAGGCGGAGTATGCCACATGCCCTGAGCCAATGATCGTTGGAAATGGACTAGACAAGATCCAGGAAGGGCTGGATATCATTCGGGCAGGAGTATCAAGTAAGAAGGTGGTTGTGACTTTGGAATAGACGGTATACGTTAATAGTATTGGCTATTTGCAGGTAGAGGACCATTATAATACCCAGCAATAATGAATTATCATTTCTCTTTGAACTAAATCATAAAATACACTACCTGAATTCTCATTGATAAACTTTCAATACCGTCTATTTCACTCATGTTTATACTTCTTGGATTCGTACATAATTCGTATGCCATAGGCGGTGTCTGATGTAGGCGAATATGAATATGCATGCTGTGAATAGCAACACTCTATATTAATGGTTACGACTGGACTTGGGAATTGTCGTTGGGCTAATCAATCGTCACTTGAAAGCGAAGCGGAACAGATAATAATTTATGGGATGCAACCCGAGGAAATTTCATCAATTGACATGGCCTTCCTAGGACCTTTTCCAGACGCCCAACTCCAAGTCCGCAATGCCAACAACCTTCTATTGCTTTATCCTCTTGGCCTCCTCGTTGGTGGCAGCGGCATTCTCCCTGTCCTCCCGGTCCTCGGCGCGGCTGCGCTTCAGACCCTTCATCTTGCGCAGTTGCAGCTCGCTGAGATCCTGCTTGCCCAAGTGCACGCGACCGAGCTTGTCGCCCAGGGAGTCGGTGATGACGTTCTTCTTGGGGCGCTCCTCGAGGCCGCGGGCCTTCTTCATGGCCTCCTTGAGCATGGCCTCGTCGGCCTCCCTGACGCGGCCGATGCGGAAGTCCATACGCGGGCCAATCTCCTCGACCTCGACGCGAGGCAGACGCTGACCGCTGCGCTTGGTGTGGTTCAGGTAGACGCGCAGGTGGACGGCGGGCTTGGCGTCGCCGTCGCCGGTGCTGTCCTCGGCGCTGACGGACACAATGTACTGCAGGCCCTCGACGTCGATCTTATCAGCGGGCTCGCCCCTGAAGAAGTCAATGAGCATGCTCTTGGCGAGGGTGAACTCGTTGGCGACGGGGCTCTCGAAGGCGGTGCCAGCGAAGAGCATCATGGGCCGCAGGCCGACGGCGAACTTCTTGGTCTTGAACTGGGCAATGGTGCGGTAGCTCTCGGCGTCGAGGTTGAGCTCGAGCATGTCGAGGATCTTGAAGCCAAAGGTGCGGACAAAGGTGAGCGTGTGTGGGCGCTTCTTCTGGCTGCTGCCGAACACCATCAAGCTGGAGTCGTTCTTCTCGGAGAAGAACTCGAGCGACGAGGCGTCGTCGAAGGGGTGGATGGGGTTCTTCTTGGTGAACTTCTTGGCCAGCGGCTGGCGCATCTGGTGCAGGTCGTTCAGCGCATCCTGCACGACCTGCGAGCAGGTGGTGCCGCGGAGGAAGAGGCAGGTCTTGGGGTTCTCGATGGCCTTGGGCTCGCGCTTCTCGAGCGCCCGCTTGGAGCGGGCATTGCGGGGTTTTCTAGAGAGTGTCAGCGCAAATTTTGCGATTGGAGCATCGCAGGCGTGGGACGTACACTTGGCGAAGCATCTTTGTGTTGTTTGTGGTGGCTGGCCTTGGGATGAGGCTTCGTCGAGTGGAGGAGGGATGAAGCCTTTCAAGGCGGAAAAAAAAATAATCCTTATCGATAAAGCCGACCTCCCTCACCGTGCTCACCTTGCTCACCTTGCCTCACCTTGGCCCTTATCCCAACTCGGTCAAAGGTCGGTGAAAGACCGGGTTTGCAGTCTCCGACGTACCCCGCAGTCACGTGGACACTCCGTTTCGCGGAGCGATCCTACCAACCGGCCGGTCAGCCTCGGCATTTTCCCCGCCGGCCGTGGGACTACACTCCGATGACTTGACTCGTCCTTGACCAGTGACGATTCTGCCATTTCCATCAACCTCTCTTCAATCACCCTCAACTCATAGATATTGATCTATTGAGTCCCGAGTAGTCCTCTAATCAATTTTAACGTATAGACTCCGCCGGACCGACCCCTCCGCTTTCAATCAACATCATGTCGTTCCTGAGCGGTGGCGCCGAGTGTTCGACGTCCGCGAACCCCCTCAGCCAGCTTCACAAGCATGTTCAAGATGATAAGACCCTGCAGCGCGACCGGCTCGTCGGCCGAGGACCGGGAGGGCAGTTGAATGGATTTCGAAGCCAGAGCGCCAACGCCCCTCAGGATGAGGTACTGACGGCCAGATGCCGGTAGATTTGGTGCATTACTAATGCGATCGTGATAATCTCAGATGATGAACGGTTTCCTCAACAGCGGTCCCAGCCTCCAGCAGGAGTTCCCCATGCAGCCTGGCCATATGGGTCCGCTCCATCCCGTACAGGAAGCCCAGATGCGCGCCAACTCTGCATCGCCGACGTGGGCACACGACTTTAACGGCCAGCCGGCCATGGAGTCGGCGTTCAAGACCCCGGGAGCGCAATTCAGCGCCGACGAGTTCTCTCGATTCCAACAGCTCAATGGTCAAGCATCTGCCTCACTATCAGGCCCAATGCAGAACAGTATGCCGAGCCAGATGGCCCAGCAGCGACCGATGATGGGAGTCGGCATGATGAACCAAAGAATGGGCTTCAATCAACCCATGTTCCAACCTATGTACCAGAACCAACAACCCATGCAGCAGCAACAGCCCGAGGGCAAGGGTAAGGGCCGACTGGTCGAGCTTGACGAACACAAGTGGGAGGAGCAGTTCGCCCAGATGGAACTGCAAGACGACGGAAAGCAGAAGGAGACCGAAGCGACTGCTGCAGAGCGCGAGCTAAACGAGATGGATAAGGCTATGCACTCTGAAACCAATGAGTTCGGTGATTTCGAATCTATCTGGAAAGGAGTCCAAGCTGAGAAGGAGGCATCTAGATCCATGGTCAACGAAGAACTGTTCGACCAATTCGACACCGAGTGGAGCAACAACCTCATGCCCGATTTCGAGGGCATGGGTGACTGGGGCCGCCTCGGCGACCCGGCCGTCGAAAACTACCTCTTCGAAGAGGACAACTTTTTCCGAGAAGAGAAGAACGCATTTGACGAGGGTGTGCGCATCATGAAGGAGGGCGGTAACCTCTCCCTGGCAGCTCTCGCCTTCGAGTCCGCCGTGCAACAGTCTCCCGACCACGTAGATGCATGGGTATACCTAGGAACGGCGCAAGCACAGAACGAGAAGGAGACGGCAGCAATCCGGGCGTTGGAGCAAGCTCTGAAGCTGGACCCTAACAACCTCGCTGCTTTGATGGGCCTGGCCGTATCGTACACCAACGAGGGCTATGATAGCACGGCATATCGAACCTTGGAGCGTTGGTTGTCGGTAAAGTATCCCAACATCCTGAACCCCAAGGACCTGCACCCGCCAGCCGAGATGGGCTTCACAGACCGCCAGCAGCTGCATGACAAGGTAACCAACCTGTTCATCAAGGCGGCCCAGATGAGCCCCGACGGCGAGCACATGGATCCGGATGTCCAGGTCGGCCTGGGTGTTCTGTTCTATGGAGCCGAGGACTACGACAAGGCGGTGGACTGCTTCCAGTCGGCGCTTCATTCGTCAGAGTTGGGAACGTCTAACCAGCAGGAGCAGTTGCACCTACTCTGGAACAGACTGGGTGCTACGCTCGCCAACAGCGGTCGTTCCGAGGAGGCCATCGCCGCTTACCAGGAGGCACTCGCCATGGCACCCAACTTTGTGCGCGCGCGCTACAACTTGGGCGTTAGCTGCATCAACATCAACTGCCACCAAGAAGCGGCCTGCCACTTCCTGGCCGCGCTGGAAATGCACAAGGCCATTGAGAAGTCGGGCCGCAGCAAGGCCTACGAGATCCTCGGCGATGGCGCCGGCGGCGTCGACGAGACGCTCGAGCGCATGTCTGCCCAAAACCGCAGCAGCACTCTCTACGATACCCTGCGCCGCGTCTTCACCCAGATGGGCCGCCGGGATCTGGCCGAAAAGACGGTTGCCGGCGTAGATCCGGCTATCTTCCGACCCGAGTTTGAGTTCTAAGGAACTGCAAGAGGAAGGGGACAGTGACAAGGATTTGCATCGTGGCGCGTTGTTGCGGTTATTATTTTTGCGATTCTTTTTTTTGGATGAATGTACGCGGGATTGGATGGACGGGACATACGAGTACGTAGGTTATCCGGAGGAATGATGGGAAAAGAAGGTTGAGGAGTTGACGAAACAGAACGACTCTTTCAACTGCCTTGCGTGGAGGGCAACGTAAGACTGTCTATATGCTCCCGCACAGCTCATATAATCATGTATATCATGGGTTAATGCCACAACCCGTTTACTGTGAAGATGTGCATCCAACTGTGAGGCTTACTCTCGAATCCCCGGAGAGGGGTTCTCGGTCTTCTCAGCAAGTGTTTCTAGGAGCGAAGCCCATCGTCCGGCATGTCCGATCTGACGCTCCTAGCACCAGAGAACCGTATCCGCTAGATATCTCCGTGAAAACACACCCAGAGGGTCTAGACTTGCACATATGGCCTGGACTCAAGCCTCGTCGCATTGATCGACCGTCACGAGGTAGCATCGCCTGTTGGGGCTAAGGCAGGCACAATACGTCAGTTAACAGGTCACACCGTGCCTGAGACCATGATGGCATCATGGAAAAGTTGCAGTCCGAGACAGACCTCCATCCACTCATCCCCCGTCCGCACGTTTCCCATCCACTCATCCACCCTCTGCACGTTTCCCATGACACGTCTGCCCGAGCCTGACAGGCGATCCTCCTCCTGCAGGACTCCGGTTGCCTTATCTCTGCGACACCACGTCCCCCCAACAATGTGAAGCCAGCCCGCAGGCGACGCCTCTTCTGTCGGCAATAAGCAAAACTGCCCGTCCGAGTGCTGCGTACCCGAGCCCCCAGCCGGCGGCAAGAGGAACATCCCGCGGTTCGTCTCCCCGCCCTCACGCCTCGACGGGCGACGCCTCACGCCTTCGCGCACATACCTCCGGATGTCCTTTCCCCATCCGCCGTGGCCCGCGCCATCGCGAACTGCATGTCTCGCAGAGGCCCCGTAAGATACACGCGGGCGCTATAGAACTCCGCCATGTAGGTACATGGCAGGGCAAGCGTGGTGCCAAGAGGGCCCGTGGGCTCGCTGCTGCCCCCTCGTGGGGGTGCCGCTAGAGCGCTAGAGCAGGAAGACGGAAGGGAGGTGGGAAGGGGTTGGGGACTTGGGAGGGACAGGAAAAGAAACGAAGCGGGAAACCCAAGGGGGGTAAGACAACGAGAGCGGAATATCATGGCTAGCAGGTGGATTGTTGATCGCATGTACCACCAGGTCTCAGGCACTGGACGCGTGTGATTGGGAGCTTTGAGGCCTCGGGAGCATTTGGGACCTTTGGAGGACCCTTGGGAGGCGAAATCGGAGCATGCGAGGGTTCTAATGATTCCTTGCGTGCTGGAGGCGTTTGCCAGTTGGCTTGGTAGACGCTTGTTGGCTGTTGGGGGGCCGAGACTCGTAACTCGTGATTTCTGGTGCCATGGCTCTTTGGTCTCGGCTCCGACCTGGCTTGGATATTGCGTGTATGCCAGAGGCGTGCTTTGGGAAATCCGCTGCAAGACGCCCTCCGCTTCACACACGCGGGACGGACGATCCCAGCCCCAAAACCATGCAGAACTGAACGGCCTCCACGAGGAATCCTCCCTCGACCGCCCTCGAGGATCGCCCGGCGCCCAGGTCCCCGGGTCCCCGACATACGTAGCATGATCTGCCTCGGAGCTGTCAAAGGCAATGCACGAGCCGGATTGACACCTTCAAAGGGGAGCTAAGATGGGCAAGGGGATTTGGCATGCCTCGAGACAGTCTGACGCCACAGAGGGCCGCCGGGCTCGAGCTCGTTCATCACATCGTGCATAGTAAATGACAAAACGGGACAAGGTGTGGTGCGTGTACCTTCTCCCATCCTGATCGGTGTGGGGACGGGCGGAGCTTCGGGGAGCGGAGGGCGTTGGGCTAACAGTCGTGGACTCGGAAGGGCTGGATCGAGTGGCGGAATCGGGCCTCTTACACTAGACCAGCGATGAGAGGGCTCCAAAGTCTGGGGTATGTGTGATTAGCAGACGAGGTCATCGCGGCCCGTGCTGTGCTTCCTGCGCTGTCTATCGCTGCCCTGCAGAGGAGGATAATGATGTCAAAACCGGGGTTGGTGTCTGTCTCTGTATGCTTGTCTCTCTGCATGTATGTGTCTCTGTGTGTTGGTCGGTCTGTCTGGCTCAGCCTGCAGTCAACAGGAGATGAGACTTGCAGGGCAGAGCCAAACATGTCCTTTCCAGCTCGACAGGGTTCGAACGTTACATCATGGTTCCGTAAGAAAAGAAGACACTCCCCATCGGTCGTCGCGATCAATACTCATCGCTCGGGAAGTGCCTTCTATCTCGTATCTCGTATCTCGTTCAACGGCTTGGCTTGATGTGTCGGTGAGACAACACGCTGTCCGCCGTTGAAAGCTCGAGGGCAGTTTGCGCCTCCTGCGCCTAATAACCACGGCCACCATATGCAGAGTCGTCTTACCAATAGTGTCTTTGGTGAGAGGCCGTCGTTTGCATAATCCGTGCCTGCTAGAGAGTGTCTGAAGAATGCAGCCTTCGTACTCAAGGCTGCTGCATGGTAGCACAGGATCTACATACCAGATGCATCGGCTTGGACCAGAGCCGGTCTCAAGTACGGATGACGGAACACAGCATACGTGCTGTGCTCCGTACCTTGAGGTTTCCCGAAAGTTGTCGGGCTTCCCTACGTAGTAGCCTCGGCGTAAATCTACAGATCTATCGGGTCTCACCTCCAGGGGAAGTCACCGAAGACGACGACGGGTGATGGCATTGCACCGATCGGTCCGCGGATGAATCGTGCTCCGCTGGATTTTGTGTGATGCGAGACTCGAGGGCTGAACCGGATACCTCCCACCACCACTTCCCAAGCTGCCAACGCTTTCCACATCACAGCAATGTTGACGGCTTGAGACATCCCGAGCCTATTGGTAGTTTCCGCTTGCCTCCCACCTGGCACCCTGCATTACCTTGGAGCCAATGGTGCACACTGGGCGGGCACTTCGGAGCAGTAGAGTTTGGCGCCACGGAGCCGAGTCTCCGCTGTGGATATGATGCTAGACTGGATGCTAGACTGACTGCTCAACTGGGGGAAGCTTATGCTCGCTCGAACCCGAAGCCCGAACGCCTTGTCATGTGGCAAACCGCTCGCTGGCTCCATAGGCTCCGCAAACCTATTGGACTTGAGGTCTCAGTCCAACGGATGCTACGGTAGTGACCGCTGGGGTTGGCGTCCCGCGACGCGTAGCAACGAGTCAATTGTCGTCGACTCTAGTCCAGTTCTGGCGAGGGGTGACAGGACGCAGAGATCTAAGCAACTGTGGCGACGAAGTGCGGAATCGTCTAAAAACAACCCTTTAGTTGGTGGATTCGTGCCACAAAGGGAAAGGCTAGATCTCATAGACGAGAACCAAGGTGTTCGCCTCTAGGATGAGAGACGGCGAGCGGGGAGCGGAGCCACGCAAGACTGAGACCGTCGCACGATATTGACGGCCGAGCATCGGTTGACTTCCAGGCAATGCAATTCTAGCCGAGAACATTCATGTCGTGTGATAACGAAGTTGTGTTACCTTTTGACAAAATGCAATACCGATCGAGGACAAGGCATAACGGAACTGGCTAATGCCAAGACCTGACTTATGAGGCATAGATTCAGTACGATGGTGGCACAAAGCGGTAAGCTGAGCGCGGTGTAGTGAATGCAGCCGAAAGTAGTATGATGGAAGCACACTTGGGGGTCTTGGACCTGCGTTTTGCATACTTAGTATCAGGCCAACAGTAGGCTGTGATAACCCAAGTGCTTGATTCCGCATGTCAACACTGGAGCCATGTCGGGTGCTAGGAGAGAGGGCGCCTTTAGATCCCATTAACCATCCCTGATATGACACAAAAAAAAGGGAAAAGGAACGGCCCATGAAGAAAGGAGCCCAGCGTTGATGGGACGTTGGTGAGAATGACGCTTTGTCAAGCGGCATGCCAGTACGAGCGTCCCGTCTCGCACTAGTTTTAATGAACTCCCGGTGGCTTGAGATGATGCGTCGATTCATACGCTTTTGGGGTGTGGGGCCAAGGTGACAGCCCCAGATAGGGAGCATATGGTGGTGATAAGATTATGACAAGTCGGATTTGGAGAGCCGTGGCGGACAGTCGGGAATGGTTTTCAGCTTTGTGCTGAAGCCACTTAAGGTATGGGAGAAGCTGAGGTAGGGACACTACTGTGATCTGCCCGATGCCGATCACAACACCAATACCTGGGCAAAACCTTTTAGTGTACAGCGCTCGGGAAGGGCACCAGGGATTCCTGATACCGAAACCAAGGCAATGGTAGGCTAGACGGGCGGTCCCTGTTCGGAATTCCCAGGAGCCGTTCTCTCGGACCCGACCAAGCCTATCTTGCATTGTTGGATGGCGATCACGGACCCCGCCCAGTTCCAGGAAGCCAGCGAGTGTATAGGAGACGCAAAAGATCGCCATTTAAGCCTCTAGCTAGGCCTTAAGCCCGCGAGACCAGCAGACTGCATAGTCTTAGTTGCGAGGATTATACCACCTGGATATTTAAGAGAAATAGTGACGATGGCTAGTGCCGGTGATTCGACTAGCATGCCGGCCTCGATGCGAGTTCTAGGGCGCTGGGGGCGGCCTCGATGCTCTCCCGCTGACCTATTGTCGATCTCCCTCTTGTTGGCTGCCGTCAGTCCTCATGGGCCAACGCCTGCGCCATGCACTGGCTCGCTGCTCCCGGGGAGACGGAGAAGGATTGGCGTTCGCTGATAAAGCAGGGGAGCACATGCACGGATGGAAAAGTGACACCCGCCCGACACACGGACGATCGGTTGGGGATGGTCCTTGGAGGAGGACTGGTGAGATCGAACTAGCGCAAGGCAATTGGCTGGGCGGGGTGAAACCTGGGGCTTGGGTTGAGGGTGTGAAGAGAGGATTTGACCGACCAAGTGGCTTGGACTATATGCGATATCCATAACAGTGAGACCCGGCTGCGATCGAGACGGGTCTGTTGTCAAATAATGGCCGGCGAGAAGCCGCAATGGAGCCGTGGTGGATCGGCTCGCGAGATGAGGTCAGGAACTCGGCCCTCCCATATCTGGAGGATGGGCATGACTGACCCACGTCTATCTGCTCCTTCATGAGAGTTTGGGCCAACAAGGAGCCAAAAATAAAATGATGGATCTCACACAACCGCGCCAAGCCGAAGACACGAACTAGACGACGATGGGATGATATGTGCGGTGGTCGTCTGTGCCTCGGCGGTCTAGGCTGGCGCTCAGCGGCCCTCTCCTGGCCATCCCATCCCTGGGGCATGCCCAGCGCTCTGTGCTCAGTGCAGCGTGGGCCCTCTGTATTTTGCGAATTGTGGACCATGGTTGAACCTGACGGCAGTTGAGTTGTGCACTGTGCCGCAAACGCCGTCTTGGTGTCTTATCACTTCGCTCACACGCCCGGGGATGCTGGCCTTGTTTGGAGGAGAGGTGAAGCTCCGAAGGGGCCTGCCCGGCACCAGAAAACCACGTGGGTGCCGTCCTTCCCCACTTTACACAGACAGGCGTGGAGGCTGGAGGCTGGAGGCAACGGACGAGTCTACAAGTAGGAGGGTTCAGGGCGTGCGTAAATAGCATGGCAAACCATCTCCCGTACGCCATCTGATCTGGCTCTGGATCTGCGGCGAGGCTGGCTGCTTTTGGATTACGGCCGTCGTGACTGGTTGCGACATGGTGCCCGAAAATGCCTCCTCACCTACCACCTGCTGGACCTGACATAGTACATCGGCCCAAGTCGCTGGTGGTTGAGATCGACGGGAGAGATACCTCGACGGTGTTAGCGCAGGAATATTAATGAGGATCCTCGGAGCAAAGAGCCACCAGGCAGGGGCAAACTCAGGTTCCTGGATGTGGGATGCTTTCGCCCACGTGAGGGAGGTTTCCATCTTTGCCTTAGCTTGAACCATGTTGCGCAAACCGTCGTGCATCGTTGGATCGTGGCTGTATTCGCGTCTACTGTGCTTTGTACCATTCGTGCGCTCGTGCATGACGTCGAAATTGGATGATGTCTCGCTCGAGGGGCGTCCAAGAGTGAGATGACTGGCAGCGCTCCGTGACCGTGGGCCTCGCAAGAAACCGAATTGCATTTCAAGGCTCTCTCTCGTGTGATGCGATGCACGGGTGCAGACCGGGAGTGGAAAAAGCAATCCTGATGATTCCCCCAGGGCAATGCAATGATGGATTTTCCAGCAGCTGTGACATGCCACGGATGGTGCGAGGCGTAGCCGCACAGTGTGCACCTAGGACGGACACGCACCAAACGTGGCTCAGGGCTTGGCTGCCTTAGGTGGATGGTGGATGGTGGATAGGATGGTGGATGGGATGTGGATAGAGAGGATGGATAGGTAGGTAGGTACAGTAGGATGGAGAATTGATGTGTCGTGTTTGACCAAAGTTTAGGAGATGAGGACGTCTCGGGGAGGTACCTACCTAGACAGCCTGGTGCGAGATCTGCAGTGTGCACGAGGGCAGGGCGTTACCAACTCGTGACTGCCACGCTGTCTGATGTGAACTGACTTGGACACCTTTCAAGCGTCTAGAACCTTCACAGCGCAAAGGAGAAACCCTACGGTGACGACGCGTGTTTGCGTGTGCCGGCGGCCGTCGATCGTCGCATCGCTGCCACTACAAGCTCTGTACCTACATGCGCATGTGCTGTCGGAGGCAGGCTGGGATACCATCCGGCCTGCAAGTGACACATGGATGTCTTTCATACTGAGACGGGCATAAATTGCACAGGACCTGTGTAATGAAAGCCATCGGGAAAATACGTGGCTCACGAAAATGCGACCTGGGCCCAGATCCAGAACCCAGAACGCCAGCGCGAGAGCGAGAGCGAGTGGATTGGATTCATGGGGGAGACGTGGGTTCATTGGATTCATTCGCTTCACTGGGCTGTCGACTGCAGCAGGAACAGGGGGGGTCGTTTGTTTCTTCTTTCTGATAGTTGTTTCTTTTTCCCCGTCTGGACACATCACCATCACTCGCCCATCACCGCTCTCCCTCCCGTGTCCGTGTCCGGGTCAGTCGAGAGCGCGCTATCGACGGCCAAGCGCAGCCTGTCACCCTGCTTCAGGCACATCCCTGTCGGACGGCGGCTGACAGCCGGGCGTGCGTGCCCATCGAGATTCATCAAACAATTCCCAGTGCGTGGGCCCAACTTACTGGCGGCGCCTAGATCGGCTGTGTTTCCGCCTTCCCGCTAATGTCTTGCGTCTACGACGCACGTCTGGGGAAGAGAGGACGACGACTGGCCGGCGATGGTGCATGGCATGTTGCATGGTGAGGTGAGAGTGTCTGCGAGTCCGCGTGTCTTCGTGTTTGCGACATGCCGACACGACGTCTTCTGTGAGCGCCAGTTCGACAGCGGATTGTCCGAGGAGAAGCAGGAAGCCGAGGGATCGACAGCAGCGAGGGGGGGGGGGCAGATGCAGCAGCAACGTGGGCTGGACCACAATCGAGCATCAGAGATGGCGTCCCGGTGTCCAGGCGTCGTCCAGGCGCCCAGGCGTCGAGGGCTACAGTGCCTACCTACCTAGGTAGGTACCTATAGTTGTATCGAGATAGGTACTTCGTACAGTGCAGTGCAGTGCAAACCTGCCTTGCCTACCTTAGGCAGAGCAGCGTCGCCCGCAGCGCCATCATGTCGAGGCCAAAGCCAAGGTCCAAGCCCAAGCCACCCACAACAGGGCGTTCCCCCTCCCACAATAGCACCTAAATACGGGTACGGTATGATACCTCCAAAGTCCACGTACAGTGCCCTGGCTTTGGGATGCAGCCCTGGACTGGAGCGCTTTAGAGCCACGGAAGGAGGGGAAGCCGGGAAGGGAAACTGCCGATGGACCAGTTATGTCGCGGCACCATGGCCATTTGGAGATGGACCTCACGTGGCGGCGGAAGATCGCGCAGGTGGGAGCCAAGGTTGTTTGTCGCCTGGGACCAAGGACCAAGGACAAGGACAAGGACAAGGACTAACCACCACACACCAGCACCAAGCACCAGCACCACGCATCAGCACCACACACCAGCACCACGCACCAGCCCAGCACCAAGCACCAAGCACCAAGCACCGTGGGCCGTCGGTGGCCCGTCTCTCACAAACGACCAGTCTCATCGGCTCACTGCAAGGAGCCATGCCCATAACGAGCAACCAGCATGGGCCCCGGCTTGGTCCCGACATGGGAGCATGGGGCCATGGATGCGCTAGTTGGGCGACGCACGAGGAGCCCTGGCTCGGCGCAAGCCACACACCCACTCGTTTCCCAGTCCCGTTCCTTGGGCTGTCCAGCCGCGTGCCACACTTCCATGTCCGATGTACTTTGTATCGCATCATGACGGGGGGCCCCCTCGAGCGCTGGAGTCTGTTCGCTGTCTAGTGGGCACAGGGCCCACGCCGAATCGCAAACCAAACCCTTTCACCCACGAAGCGCGGCAACCCCAGAGACCCTCGATTTCCGGGGGGTCCCCAGCTGCTTCAGGACGACGACCGAGCTGGCACTGGCCTCCATGTGGCCCGATGAGAACGCCGTTCGGCCCTGGGATGCCACGACGTTTCGGAAACCGAGTTTTGAAGAGATTTTCTTATTTTTTTGTAATCCTCTTCTTCATTATTCCCACTCCCTTCTTCTCCATTCCGCATGTCGCCATCGATCTCCATATTTTGTTCTCGGATCTTGGTTCATGGACTACGCACCCACGGGCTGGGACCCGGGGCCTGACCGGGTAGTACATTGCCATCTTCCGGGCTTTCACTGTACCAGTCAAATGTACGTTCGCCAAAGTGGGTGAGTCCTGGCGAGGAACGTGCCCATCCCGGATGGATGGCCGATGATTGGCATGTGAGTGAGCGCATCGCGTGTCCCGGGGCAAGCAAACCGGGTAGAGACATTCCCCTGTCTCTCCAGGCTCGTGTCGCTGTTCTGTCGCCTCTTGCGCTCGTTGCTTGCCACATGTCTCGAGTAAACCTGTGCGGACAAACAACGAGTCCATGTTTCCCTTGGCTGGCGTGGTTACTGGCTGACTAGATGGGATGGACGATGGACGGATGGGTGGATGTACGAGTGGATGCCGGGCTGTAGACGTCGCACAGGTGCCTGTGCCTCGTTCAATGTCGCCTCAGTCCACATGCAGCCGTCCCAATTCCCCTCCCTCATCTCATCTCATCACACGTTGCCATCGCATCTGCGCGGCTGGACGAAGGGAATAACCGATGCACTAGGGGTGGCCCTTGAGTTGCAGCAGACCCGGGGAACCAACATTGCTTGGCGGCCCTCTGCGATGATCCCTCCGCGAGCCTATTCTCGATACCATGTGTCCATGTGTCTGTCCATGCTCTGCGGCACCAGGGCATCGACATCCCCGGGACCTTTTTTGATGTAATGCCACGGGCTACCCGACGAAGCTTGATTTTACCCGGGGCCTCCTTATCACCCGCCGGGGAGCTGGGGGGAGGGGGCGGCCGCTCTGTACATGCTGCAAAGTATGTGAGCCGGCCGTGAGCTGGCAGCTTGTCAATCTGTCTTGCCGTCTCTGATCGGTGGCCTAGTCGTGATCTTGGGATCGGATACATGGTGAGGACGGCACACACCCCCTCCCTCTCCAACCAAACAGCGTGTCAGCTGCATACTTCTCCACGGCCGACAGACAGGTCAAGGTTTTTGGGGAGGGCGATGGATGGATACAACTTGTCAAGGAGGCACGCCTGAGTGCGCTCCGAGAGCAGTAGCGTGACGGCTTGTCGGGGGTATTGAGTCGTGCCAGAGTACCTTGACACATGGGACTGGGACCCGGTGGGGGCTACCCAAGGGTGCCGTAGCAGATACTGGGCACCGGCCCCCCGTGGCCTCGTTTCGCGTTGCATTTGGCGGCTGCGCCGGGCGACGGGCCGCTGTCGGTTCCACCAACTCTCCCTTACCCTCGACCCTGACTCAAGTCGACGATACAAGGCATGTGGGTACCACTTCCATGGGTTTCTCGCGCCAGCTGCGGTCGCTAGATGGGCCGGGATACTTGTGGCTGCAAGCCGCCACGCGCGGGCCACCTGTCTTGGGAGAAAGCAGCATCCAAACGGCGCCCTGGCGAGGTACGTCCCCCCTGCGCAACCCTGCTCCCCCCCCTACCGCCCAGTGGGAATCCACAGTGCGTGCCCACATGGAGAGCCCGCTGTTTCCCTGCCGCGGCGGGCGGGTGCAATGCACACATGGGGGATGGGGGCGTGGCCCTCCAAGGCACTTGGCGCCGCCAGCGTTGGCGCTGTGTCTGGGTGTCTGGGTGTCTGGGTGTCTGGATGTCTGGGTCTTGGGTGTCGAGGTGGTTCCTTGCCTGCCAATTCAGTCACTTTCGCTGCGCCAGACACCTAGACACCCCCCGGCAGGAGGGCCAAGGGCCACAGTGCCCCCCATGGGCCCCAGCCAAACGCCCCAGAGCGAGGCCCAGAAGCATGTACCTCCCTCCCCGAGTCAAGCACCAAGAGTACATCGGACGCCTCTTGACTGGGGGAGTCTTGGGCGGTTTTGGGGGTTCTTGGGCGTGCTGAAATCCATGTCGTCTCTTGTCGCTCTGGTCGCTCTTGTCGCTTGTCGCTCTTGTCGCTGCTCTCAATTCCATCCATTCTCCCCATCCATCCATCCATCTCATGGTCAAAGACCCCTCCCAGCCTCTTTCTCCTGACCCATCCCGCTCCTCTCTTCGTCGGAGCCTGTCTGAGTGCGTTTTTCCACCTTCGTCCTTGTCCCGTCGTCGCCTTTTCTCCTCGCCCTCGCACGTCTCATCGCACGATTCCCCCGCCGCTGCTGTCACCACACTCGCCTCCCACGACCCTTTCCGGGGCCTCTGCTCTGTCCGCTGCCCTCTCCCGGCCTTGCCCGCCCCGACGATTCGCACTGCATCTCGTCTCGTCTCATCCCGTCTCGTCTACGCTCGTCTCCAGTAGACTCGACTCGACTCGCCTCCTGCCCGAACCCGCTCCCGTGCTCTCGGCCAGTTGCACTAGCACAGTACCCCCTTCTTCGCATACTACGCACGGCGATCCGCGAGCCAACTCAACGGCTTTTCCCACGCGACCCAGCTGCCTTTCCTCCTACCACAACACATCAATTTCCCGTCCTGGTCGTGACTTTGCCTCGATTTGACGATTTGAAGCCGCCACGTCGACCATGGAGACTCACAATCAGCAGCGTCCTCCGCCTCCCAAGACGGCCGGCCTCACCAACATCCTCAACGACGACCGCGGCCTCGCCTCTGGTCCCAACCCTCCTCCGCACCTGCGAGACTCTGGCTTTTACTCCAACGCGGACGCATCCAGTAAGCGTACGCCGCTCATTGACATCAATGGGTTGCGTTTTGGCTAACCTGACCCCCCCAATAGACACCTCAGCCGCCTCTTTCAACGTGAATGGCCTGAGCCCCAGCGGTTCGGGATATCAATCCTCGTCGCAAGACAAGACCCCCTCGCCCATCGCATCCAACATGGTCCCCCAGGCTCTCGTGTCGCCTTCGACGACCAACATGAGCGTCGCAGCAATTGTGTCGCCGACCACGTCGGGCGGCCTCGACCCGCGACGACCAACCTCCATCGAGTCCAATTCCAACGGCGTCATGTTGGGAGAGACACTCGCCCCTGGCATGGGAGGCCTTCGACGAGAAAGCGTGGATAGCCGGATCAACCAGGGATTCAGCGACATGCGACTCGGAACTTCCCCGTACGCCAGCAACAACCAGTCAAGCACATCGATCCAGAACACCCTCCACAGCCAGCGCAACCCGCGCGCTGGTCTCGAGAACCTCTCGGTCCATCGAATCTCCAATGGATACCAGCCCAACAACGATCGCAACCCCGACAACAAGACCACCAAGACTGCGCCCACCATTACCGGACCCGCAACAGGACATATTGCCCGAGCAGCAGAGCCTACTAAGGGCCAGGCCTGGGCTTTCCCCGAAGAGGATATTCAACGAGTAGGCATCCCTCAGTATGCCGACTCGAGACGGAGCAGCATTACGGAATCAGTTGCGAGCAGCCAGTTCACCACCGAGTCGCGACTACCACCTGGCCAGCGAGGACTGGACGACAGCGAGTACTCGCGCATGTCCAACGCATCCGACTTCCCTCCCGTCCACCACCACACCATGCAGCACAAGCAACTCAGCGATCTCCAAGCCGAGGAAGGCAATGGGCCAACTGGATCTCAACCCTACAGCCGGACCCCTGAATTGAGGGTCAGCCACAAGTTGGCAGAACGAAAGAGGAGAACTGAGATGAAGGAGCTGTTCGACCAACTGCGAGACCTGATGCCCCAGGAGCGCGGCTCCAAGGCATCCAAGTGGGAAATCCTAACCAAGGGTGAGTTACTTCAGATACCTCGAGCGGAGATTCACAACTAACACAACCCAGCGATTGCCGAGCATCAAAGACAGACGGATACAATTCGTGCCCTGCAATCACACTACAACACAGCGGCGGCGGAGAACGAAATGCTTCGTCGTGAGCTACAGGGACTTCGGATGGAGAGTGCCCAGCTCCGAGGAGAACTTCATTCAAGCTCGTCGGCGCATCCCCCTCAACCCCCAGCACCAGCGGCGCCCCAACAGCAACAGCAGCAACAGCAGCAGCAACAACAGCAGCAGCAACAGCAACAACCACCAGCGCCCTATGCGGCTGATCCCTATGCCAGCTCGACCCGGCCCGAGTTGCCACCTATCCGATCCATTAGTGGACCTGAGTCTATGACGGGTGTCCAATACGAGACCCCGCGCGCCAACGGATTCCGACAGGAGAGATACTGATGTTTGACTCGACACTCTAATCGCTAAACTTACGATGCCAACTCTTTTCTTTGTTACCTACTTTTACGCACGAATGAACGACGAGGGGGAAAAGTTATGATCCTGGAGGCATTTGACGGCCTCGCCATCTAAAAACGAAACCCGCGCCAGGCTTCGTCACAATCATTGTCGCCCTCATCGGCACAAACAGGAGCCTCGAGCTCCTTGTTTTATTAGATTTCCGGTTTTCTCTTTTCGATTACCCTTCTCTCCTGTTCTCTGGTCGGCATGCTCATCGGCCATTGTATCAGTACGGCAAACGGACCGTGAGATTTTGTTGGTGTTGTCAATCTTTGGTCTTGATGTTCACATATAAGCTCCTTTGGAGCGGAGGAGGTTCACTGGGAGTTTTTTTTTCTTGTCCAATTGGAACCCGGAAGCCATTAATTGTGGAGAGGGTGGACGAGCCAAGCTACGGAGGACGACGCTTAGCAGCTCAATATTAAAGTGTGAGGAGACTAAGGGCAAGGGTGGCAGGCGGCGCGTCGGGTCTTGCGAGATGTGTATACCCATTTTCTACAGGAGGGTTAAAGGGGCGAAACCCCATGGAAAGGATGGGTTGGGTTTGGCGGGAACGGGATGGGAAAGGACTGGGACGGGACTGGGAGGAGGGTTTGAGTGCGATGTAGCTGTCTGGCTTTCGACGGTTATTGACATGCGCAAAAATTAGAAGATGATTTCAAAGTTCAACTTCCACTATGGCCAATCCTGCTGTGCATGTACATTGATATCGGGTGCTTTGAAGGGCATCTGCCCATATTTGATAGGTCATGGACATGACGTATGAGTCGGACTGGGGAAGGGTCGGGACTATACTATATATATCCGTACCTATGTACTGTACTATGCACGATCAAGTTGAATCTAAAGATAAGATAAACGCATCGCACCCCGCTGCCACGGTCGATTGATCGGCGCAAGAGTCGTGCCGATGCGTGTTGGACCGGGACATGGGCGGCGGGATGTGGAGCTGCGGAGTTGCGGAGTTGCGGAGTTTGCGGAGGTTAGACACGGTCTCGTCCGGTGGACGATGGCGGACGGCGCAACCTTGGGACCGGCTGGACGCTTCGGCCGAGGGCGTTTTGCCCTTTGCGGATCGACTGCGACGCAGAAATAAGCAGCATAAGCAGAATAAGCCCAAACTCAAGTGCGGCGGGATCTAACAAAACCCGCCAAGTGCGTCTGTCTGAGGCCCTTCGCCGACCCAGTCTTTCCCCATCTCTGCTCCCTCCGCCATACTCCGACCATCCGCCAGCCCGCACCGCATCCCGCATCGACCAATACTCGGAGGTCCCCCGCAGCTGGCAGAGTGTTAAATACGTCAACCTTCGCAATGGACTCGCTGTCGCCGCTGACTCTGCGGAAGATGGATCGCGTCGCGGCTTCTCGACAAAAGAGCTGCAACACCTGTGTGAGGGGCAAGCGCAAGTGCGACAAGAAGACGCCCCGGTGCACGCGGTGTGCCGCCAAAGGCCTCGACTGCGTCTACCAGAAGCTCCCTCCCGGATCGGGCTTCCACGACGACGACCTCGGAGTCGCATCGGCCAGCGACATCCACGACGCCCACGACGTCCACGACGTCCACGACTTCAACGACGTCCACGACTTTGACATGGGCTTTGACATCGAGAGCCTGGGAACCTCGACCAACTCCACCACCGCCACCACATCGCCCGACAGCCTGCACACCAGCAGCGTCACCTCAATCCAGCTCGACTCCAACCTCGACTTCTCCATCATCGACCAGCTCATGGCCAACGACTCGTCCTCCGGCGCGGAGCTGTGGAACCTCGGCGACTTCAGCTCCAGCAAGATGGACATCCCGCTGGTGCCCACGCACCCGCCCGTCGCCATCCGGGACGTGACGCTCCTGTCCGACGTCGACAACTGCATGGTCTTCAACCCCCTCGACGTG